>CM076569.1:479180544-479434556 GCA_034641835.2 Pinus albicaulis | reverse complement strand
ACGTTGGTGTTAAACTTTAACTTTCTGGCACTCCAAGAATTTGTCTATATATTTTATGATGTCCTTCCTCATTCTAGGACAAAAATAAATCTTTTTCACGGTAGAAAATAATTTATGATATCCTAGATGGGCAAACATAAGGATTTCTACGAAATTCTTACAATATCAATTTCCTAACAACCATTTGATTACCAACATATATCTTTCCCCTAAAATTTAATAAATTATCTTTGTTTATACCATATTCAAATTGATTTTCGAAGCTATTTTCTTGTTCAGCTTGCATCCATAAAAATTCATATTCTATATCACTAACAACAACCTCCTTAATCTGCTTTAAAAAAAAATCCACTTGAATATAGGAGATTTCATATATATAATGTAATTTTCTACTTAACAAAATAACCACTTGTTTTTATTTTCCTTTTAAATGTCTAATATCGAAGTCAAACTCACTTAGAAAAATTGTCCACCTAGCTTTCCACGCATTGAGGTTAGGTTTCTTAAAGAAACTAGTTAAATTTCTATGGTCAGTCATCAACACAAACATTTTAACCAATAGATAATTTCTCCATACCTTTAAGGAATTTACCATCACAGTTGACTCTATGTCATATGTAGAGTGTATCCTTTCATTCTCTTTTAATTTTTGAGATTCATAAGATATCACCTTGCCTTCTTTCATAAACACTCCTCCCACTCCTTCTCTAAGTCTCAAATCTTTAATACCGAGGTTGTGTTCAGTAAATGTTTTAATTGTTCAAAGATATGATTGAAGTCTCTTGTCCATTTGAAATCTTTTGCTTTCTTCTACAGAAAATTTATAAGATAATAAATTATATAAAATCCCTCGAAAAAGAAATGATAATATCCTGCTAAGCCAATAAAATATCTAATATCAAAAACATTATTAGGAACATACCATTCGATAATAGTTTTTATTTTCTCTAGGTCAACAACTATTCCCTCTGCGGAGATTATATGTCCTAAGTATTGTAATTGATCATTATAGAAGTCACACTTAATATATTCGGCATAAAGTTCCTGTAGGGATTCCAAGAGAGTCTCCAGATGCTTCCTATGTTCTTCTATATTCATTGAATATATAATAATATCGTCAATAAAAATTACGAAACTTTTATCATGATAAGGATGGAAAATACCATTGATAAGGCTCATTAATGTTTTCGGGCCACTATTAAGCCCAATGGGAAAAACCACAAACTCGTAATGACCATAACTAGTTCTAAATGTTATTTTAGGAATGTATTCTTCCTTTTTCCTTATTTGATGATAAATTGATCACAAATAAATATTAGAAAATATTGTAGCACCCTTGACTTGATCAAATAATCATTGATTCTTGGCAATGGATATATTTTTTTTAATGATAAACTTATTTTGTTATGTGTATCCAATGCAAAGTCTCATAGTACCATCCTTCTTCCTATCAAACAACACATGGTCTCCACAAGGTGATACACTTGGGAAAATGTATCCCTTATGAATTATTTCTTGTAGCTACATCTTTACCTCGGTTAGTTCAGGTATTGTCATTCAATGAGGGGCTTTTCACACAGGAGTAGTTCATGGAATTAATTCTATGGTGAAATCTATGACCTGATTAGGAGGTAACCCCATCATTTCTTCTGGAAACACATCACCAAAATCATCAAAAGCAAGAAAATTTTATAAGGTGGTTGTCTTATCTTTGGAATTGGTATATCCTACTTGAGCAACATATATTTAGAAAGCAATCCTAATAAATTTAGCTAGATGGGAAATTCTAATCGGTCACAATTGTATGGGCCTCCTGATTCCAGGATTCTGCTATAAAACAGATACTAGCGTATAATAGAGTGTGTGCTTCCTTCAACATGAATATTCTCAAGAAAACTCTTCATTTAAAAATACATTCGATTCATTTTAACATATACATAAAGAAAAGAGAGCCATACAAACAAAAATACTGATATATAATAACACAAGAAATTTCTTGGCTGAATATTACAATGGATGGCCTCTCGGCTGTCGGCCCTTTTACAGAAGCTCTCAAACCATCTCTCTCTCTTGCTCTGTATTCCTCACCATCTTCCATCCTCACACACTCATATTTATACATAATAATGAATTTATTCCAATCCATAATTTCCTCCACACAAATCTCAACTAAAATCTAAATTAGATTTATCCTTTTTTTGGACACAACTAAGTCCCGTTTAAGGAATTCCTAATCCCTATATTATCTACCTAATTCAACTGCACTCATATCCTTAATTTATTAAAATATTATTTACAATAATCCTCACTTACAATTTTCTCTCTTAATTTATTAAAAATGAGCATAATAATTTATAAAATAATTAAAAGACATCACCCCCCTAGTTACACAATATTTTAATAAAACCCAAGCAAGATGCTCCTGCATCAGACTCCCCATGTAGAAAAGTTTCCATAGACTCCTGTCTATGAGGTCTGTTGCTTTTTTGTAATAATGCAACAACCACAAGTCTCAAATAACTTTCTCCCTCCAGGATTCCAAACTTTGTTCTATCGCTGGTCCTTTAACATATCAACTCCATTTTGTAATTCATCACTTACTCTATTAATTGGATTCCATCAATCTTTACAACAATTTCTTCTACCAATTCCTCAAAGTAACTCCTTTTTGTTTGATGCTTTCATCTTCAATTGTGCTGAATACTCAACTTTTTGAAGCGAAGAATAATCAAGAATTTCTTTTTGACCATAACTATAGTCATTGATTTCTCTTATAGTAACAAATTTATCGTCTGGTGTTGTACCTTCATTCATCAATAAACTGTTAGTTTTAAAAATATAAGACCTGTCAACCTCTTGTGATGCTTCAAGCACCAATCTCCCATCATTGACTTTCTACATTTCAGTAGATCTTGTTTTTAACTACTGGTTGCTTTCATATTTATCCTGCTAGATCAATATTTATGTCTCCTTTATGTCTCTACAGACATAAATTTCTTCCTGCTTCTGATTTTTCATCTCATCTCCAAATACTTTCTGCTCAATTTATATGATTTCAACATCATATTTATTAATGTTTCCTTCTGTACCTATAACCATATTATCATTTGAAAATTTATAACATTCACTCAACTCTATAAATGTTAAAAACATTTCATCTCTATCATGCACAATAACTGCAATCTCTTCTGGATCAGGTTCTATAAGTTTCATCTCCCCTTCAGGTGAAATATTTCCAGGTGAAATATTTCCAAGAACTCTATTTCCATGTGAAATATTTCCAGCATTTCATCACAACCTTCATTCCCAAATTCATTATTCTTCTTGCAATCTTGTTGAGTTATCCTGGTTTCTGTATCATCACATTGCAAAATTCTTTCATCAATTTCATTAAACAAATTCATTTATTTACCTCCTTGGAATACCAATTCGACATTTTCATTATGCGTATGCTCCATAACAGCTTCAACTGGTTGTCTTACACCAAACAAGAATTCATCTATGAATTATTTCTGCTACAACAAATCAGTACCTTACTCCTCTAAAAGGTATTCTCCATCATACTTCACCTTAAGAGATTTGTTCATCTCTGTGACAGTTTCACCCGACTGTACACCATCTTCTGCACATCCTGCAAACATACACAAACGATGCTATTTAAAAACTTAAGGCTTCATAGTCTCATCTGCTTCTCTCGTCAACACATATTCAGATTATTCTGAACTATTCCAATAGTTCATGAGATCTTTCTCGTTGATCTCTTCACCCAGAATTTTACCCTGTTCTAGGCTAGAAATGGAAACTTCCATTTTCAACTCAAGCTCTCTGAGTTCTTCACATCCCATTTTCACACTCACCATCTGCTTGAGCTTCCTTAGCTCTTTTTTCAACTGTATGTTTACTTGTTGTTCCCTCTTTGTGTGTAGTCTCTTCCACTTCACTTTCTTCCTCATGGTCCAACCATGTGTATGGTCTTTCACATTTCTCTGCAATAACTCCATCAACAATTCAAGGTGAACTGTTATCTCAGCCTTCTCCCGCTCATAATATTTATTAGTCAACTGCTCACATATTTCATTTACCTTGACATTTTTCTTCTTCTTTCTTCTACTGCAGTATTTCTCAGAACCTCTGAAATGACTATTAACAATCATTTTCTCCTCCTTTGTGAACTTCATCTGTTCACATGTGAATTTAATTCAATCCACTTTTCAACAATCTTTCATACTTTCCATTCAGCAATACAAGCTCTCTTCCTGCGCTTGACCTCTTTTAGTTCTATGTCTTGGAATCATCTATGGAAAATCTCTTGCTCCTTTTTTTCTGCAAACAACAACTTCATTAATGTTTGTGTTACAATGACCAAACTCTTTGGGTGTCGGACTCCACCGATCATGTACCCAATTACATTCAGACCTTTGACTTAGCTTACAACTCTTTGACTTCAGAATTTACACCAACTCTTCATCTTAGATGAATAATACTTAATCTTAACTCAAACTATCCAAACTTTCATTTTACACTAACATCTGTTTTGACTTCAACGTTTTCCCAATAATTATGATAGTGGATATTTTGATTTAGTTCAAGTTATACAATCTTCCAACAAACATACACCCCAAATACATTTTTAGGATGTAAAATATTAACTCTCTATCACACTCCATTCTTATTAAAGATCATCAGTTTCCCATTATAATTTCACATGATGCTGAAGTCTTTAATCGAAATGCAATCCATGTTTTCCAAGATTTTATTTTATGGTGAAAAAAAATAAACCATTCAATTTTCAACATTCAAAAATACATTTCTGAATTATCATACCTTATTTTCCCATGAAGGTTATTAATAAACCTTATCTTTGCAATTTCAACTCTCCGGACTTCACTCTTCCGTGTCGTCTTTGTCACTGTGAATATTTGCATGCCCTTCATACCATAAGCTTGTCATCTTAGTGCCAACATTTTTCCCGCACTTTTATGCACCATACAACTGCACATTATAAATTCGCATCTCTACACATGTGTACAGAGAACAAGTTATTCATGTTTTCAACCTCTTCGATGAATAATGTAAAACTCATAGATTGTGCCCATCCTGAATAACACCTCCTTAGATGCCACCACATGATGGTAAAAACAAAGATTCTACAACATTAAGCAATTTGGTTTGTTTGTGTTTTCAACACAAATCAAAAGAATTCTCCCATTCCAACTACAAGCTTTGGTTCAAAATGACTTAGCCAAAACTACGAAGAACCCACACTATGCATACTAAACCACCTTATATAAAAATGCATGTTTCTCTTTATATCACCCAGGATTAGTGTATTCTCCTTTTCTATTTATTTAAGTGAAACTTAATTTTCTTTAAAGCTACTATGGTGATAAAACCTTATGCCTCCATATTTACAATATTTTCACTTTAATTTTGAATCGCATGTTGACATATATATATATGGATCATCTCCGCAAAAATACTTATTTATAATTTCGATTTTGGTTAAGAAAACCCAAAATGTCAACACATAACATGTTGAGTCATACCTTTTCCTTTGACTCTTAATTCCGTTGCGCCACTCCAATTCATATTTTCTGTCATCAAGACTCTAAAGCGATTTTAACCCCTCTAACAAGTGGATCAGAGAAGGGGAGAAAAAATTGTGAGACCAGTTGTATGAAGCAATACTTTAGCTCTGAAATCATAGCAAGGCTCATCTTCAAAAAATCAAACTTCAAATAGCTCAAAAACTCAAAAAAATCACCGATGGGCATAAATTCATGCCCAACTCCACCTTCATACAAGTCGTTGATCTGGAAGAAAATGCTGCATTACTGCAGTTGCACAATTTTAAAACACCGCTTTAGGGAACAAACGCTACATTGTTGTTGAAGCTGCTGCAAATGTAAATCATTGCACCGAAATCAAATTAATTTTACCCAGGTAACACGATTTCTTAGCAACCCTTTTCTCTACAATAACAGGACTTCCATGACCAAGAATCAGCTTTGCACTTAGTTTGTTGAACTCAGCAAGACCAGTTATGGGAAAATACTCCTTATATCAAGATCTGTCTTGAATTAAGAGCTCTCTGACCACATTTAGGATGAGAGGCTTTCCTTCCTCAGTTTGATACGACCAACACCCAAATTCAATTTCACAGGGCTCAGATCTTTGTTATAGGTAACTGTCACCCCATGAATCGGATCCTCTGGAGCCTGTTCCAAATGTTGGAATGTAGAAACTGAAGAACCCAAATAAGGTTTAATTCGCACCCATAACCTATTGGGTCCGCTTCCATACGTCAACACCCAAGAGATGTCCTCCTCGAAACTCAGCAACTCCAGTATTTTTAAACATTCCAAGTTTAAGTGAATCACGTTTTTACCGGGCACAAAGATTGGTCTCAATCGCACGCCCATACCCTCCAAAGCAACCAGATCTGCATTATTTAATAAATATGCAAGCTCTGGTGATACATATGAAAGATCGATAGCCGGTAAATCACTTCCAGAATTTTCAATAGTTAAATCATAACATCAAGATACTGGTTGACGTGTTGGCGATTGTATTCAAGCAAGCTTACACATGTTCGATCAATTACCCCAATGAAAAGTGATTATGTGTCTAGACTAAATGACACTCCAGAAATCTCACCAAAGAGGTCAATTTCTTGACACTGCTTATAGTTGCGCTGAACGTCAAACACGTGTACAAAATCTGCAAGTTTAGTTATTGCCAAAAAACAACTGTGCCACCGCTTCCACGATCCCATATGGATGGTATTTAACTCCTCACACAACCTCGCAAGAAACTAGATCTGCACATAAAAAACCACAGCATGCAGATCGGGATGGCTGCACTCCACGATTCCATGAGGACCGTGTTAAAATACTATCTCATTATCGAATTTAACTGGTCGCACCCTACTAAAATGTGTTAACTCTGCAATTTCATTACTAGCTATTAATACTGCACTCCACACAATATGTTAGGACTGTGCACCACCTCTCCACAATGAACTCATTCCTGCATTCACAACACATACACAACATATATATATATATATATATATATATATATATATATATATATAGTGTGCAGACTCAACGCGCCACAATATTTTACATATTTCAATCAACTCTCTCCTAGGCAAGCCGACCTACTCTCCTCGCTCACAACAAGCAATCAAAAAAAAACATCCTCGACGTAGGAGAGACTCATCCTCAAAATCATCTCCTTAGGATCCAATACCAAATGATGCCAGGATTCTGCTATAAAAAAGATATTAGCATATAATAGCGTGTGTGCTTCCTTCAACATGAATATTCTCAAGAAAGCTCTTCATTAAAAACTTCACTTGATTCATTTTAACATATACATAAAGAAAAGAGAGCCATACAAAAAAAATACTGATATATAATAACACAAGAAATTCCTTGGCCAAATATTACAATGGATGGCCTCTTGGCTCTCGGCCCTGTTACAAAAGCTTTCAAACCATCTCTCTCTCTTGCTCTGTATTCCTCACTGTCTTCCATCCTCACACACTCCTCATATTTATACATAATAATGAATTTATTCCAATCCATAATTTCATCCACACAAATCTCAAATAAAATCTAAATTAGATTTATCCTTTTTATGGACTCAACTAAGTCCTATTTAAGGAATTCATAATCCCTATATTATCTACCTAATTCAACTCCACTCATATCCTTAATTTACTAAAAGAATATTTACAATAATCCTCACTTACAATTTTATCGCTTAAGCATAATAATTTATAAAATAATTAAAATACATCACCCCCCTAATTACACAATATTTTAATGAAAACCAAGCAGTATGCTCCTGAATTATCTCCTAACCCCTTAAATTTCTTTTATAACACCCTCTTCAATAAGATAACTCATGGTTTTTTTCCTTGCAGTTCACCAAGGACCAATTCCCTTCTAATCGGTCCATACTAATTAAGATATCATAATATAATATGGGTAATGCATTCAGGTTTAGACTAATTGGCTAGCATTTTTGTATTTTTAGTACTATAGGATTTTTTTCTTTCCTTTCTTACCTAATTGACTCTTACTAACTTCCCCCTTTTGCTTCATATGTTGATGGTAGATTCATGACTTTTGAATGACCACATCCATAGTTTTACGATTATCTAATTCCATGTGTTCCTTCATAAATGATGGTAGGTTTCTCATAAATGATGTTTCACCTTGGCCTTTTCCTCATATATGTAAGGCATGCATCTTAATAGGGATGTGAAATTATTCATTCATTCATCTACAAAAATTTTCCCCAATGGAACGTCATGGAATTCTTTTGTGTTATCATTATATAATTGCTTATTCAAGTGTTTTTCCTTGACGTACTTCTGAAAATCTCCCCATCATTCCTTGATCATCAATTGCATGAACAACTTTGATCCCTTCCCTCCACAGGGTGGATTTTCCCGAAAGTTGATAGATTGATAAAATTTCCTTCAATTTATTTTCGTACTCATAAATTTGAATATTTATTCATATTAATTATCCAAGCTTCAACGAATTCTAATTCTTCGTCAAAGGTCAGAGGTTTAATTTTCTTAAATTACCCTTGCAATTATGTCTTCTCTTTCTTCTGTTTTCTATAGTCTAAGGCATTACCGAATTCTCCCTCATTTCACCTTTATCCTCTTCTAGTCTTTGAATATGGCTCCCTACTAGCATATTTTCACCTCTTTGTCTTTTTTTCTTGTCCATGCCTTCATTACAATATCTTGGTATGGATTTCCTATGGTTCTACCGATCAGAGAGGCTTTTCAAGATTCATTTTTGGTCTCGCATCAGTTTATTATTATCAGTTTGCAAATTATCCATCTCTTCCCTTAGATGTTCAACTATTTATAACAACATAGAAGTGGGATTTTGGTGTGCTCCTCCCAATTGAAGCCACATTTCTAGATTACCTCTAGAATCTGGTATATGACTATATTCTACATATGGTCTTAATGGTGGAGTACTTCCAAATCCTCTCCTGATTATACTTTCTATGTGAACAAAATATATATTTTTTTATGCAATTGGAAAAATAGGCCACAATATTGCAACGTGGCTTTGATACCACTTGTAACACCCATCAATACAAAAAAAAAAATTAATGATTATTACCATTACCCTTCGGTGTGCATTGAAATAGTCACACACTGGGTTGATTTACTAAGTGCATAGTACATAAATTTATTAATATGGGAATGCCATTCTCATATTATTAAAATATCTTTATTTAAACACACACACGCACACATATATGTGTGTGTGTGTTTGTGTGTGTGTGTGTGTGTGTGTGTGTGTGTGTGTTTACCGATGTTTGGAACTATGACAATATTTACAATACTAATTCCTTAAATATTAAGCTTGTCCCTTACACTTCCAATGTTAGTGAAACCATTTCCATTGCATGACTTTACCATGTTCCATAGGACAAGTTCTGAATACTTCTTATGAGAAGCCGACGACTAAACTAGTTGACAGTTGGCTTCAGGTCCACCGTTGGGTTTATCTTTGATATATGGTTGATATTCCTTGGCCTATTTTTGGGGTAACCACCCCATACCCACTGGAGACCCTCGGTATCATTCAAAACTTTCTTGGTTGGAGAATCACTATGGTGTCCAAGAAACCGTAGCCTGAATTGCAGCAAGAAAAAAATACGCCTGTCGAGAAAAAAGTATGCCATTTTCCTGATTTGTTGGGTAATTTTTTACACTTATCCCTCTCAATTGCTCAAGTTTTCTAATTGAAAGATGGGATTTTCACAAGGTGTGAGTGATAGAGTTCCAATGATGGTATTGTCACTTTAATGGATCTCTCTCCACAACGGTCTCCAATGCGTATGAGTGAGCATTTTTTTTCCTTCTATGCTAGTTTGTTTTTTGCACAATCCCTTCCTTAGTAAGTTCTACATGGAATAGTGCAGGTTTTTCGAACTTAGAATTTAAAAAATATTCTTTAGGTAAGGTTCCCATTCTACCCTAGCTCGCATGAAAGGTTTACTTTGTTATTATTTCTCTTAATGGAGGAACTAAGTCCTTTGATTTGGTATTTGTGGTTACATGTGAGGGTTTCTCTTCTGAAGAAAATGGTTGGTTCTAACCACAGGCTTTTCTGAGCACTTCATTTTGCATTAAGGGTTTTGTTTCTCATGGCTCCAACCACTAGATTTTTGTAGGTGTTCCTACTCTAACTCTATTCTGCTACCATCTCCTCCTTGCTGAGAGGGTTGCAATCTCTAATAAACATGTTTCCAACTTTTTTTTCAATGGTTATACAGTTTCAAGCCCCTCTTAGGGTTTCAAGGAAAACCTTAGTTTTTTTTAAGGAAAAAATATATTCTTAGAAAGATACTTAGGGCAAGCCTCATTTTTGTTAGAAGAAAATATTTATTACATATATTTTTGTCTTTCCTACATCTATAAATTTGGGCACTATAAGATGCTCAGACTTCCTAGAGTAAATAACCCATTTGGAGATGCATTGCATTTTTTTTAAAAGACAGTTGTTTGGAACTTAGATAAATTCAGTATTTGCTAATATATTTTTTTACATCAGTGAATGATGCATGGGGATTTTTCTCATTATGCTTAGAATCAATGTAAAAATTTATATTGATACCTTTCGAGGTTTCCTTCTTTTAATTTCATGGTTATTTGTCGATGTATTGTAATCAATCATCTATTTATTTATTTATTGATGTGGTGTGTCATATGGACAACAACTCACTTGCAATTTAATGGTTATTTCTCGATGTATTGTAATCAATCAATCAATTATTTATTTATTGATTGATGTGGTGTGTCATATGGAAAACAACTCACTAATCCAATAGGGTTTCCAGTGATTAATATTTATGCTCAAGAGACAGGACTGTATAGTGGGTTGTTCGGTAACTTGTTGGGCCCTCTGTCTAACTCGAGTACTAGTTAGTCTTGTTATTCCTAGGTATACTATACATATATCTACATGCATGCATACATGTTATTGTAGGCTTCTGATAAAAGAATATGTTCATCTGGTTATATTTTTATTATTGTTATTTTATGTTGGTATTAGAGTGATTTCTATTAAGTTACCATTAGGTGTGCCTATTACGAATCTCATTCTTCCACTAGTTATATTAAATTATCTTTCAAAATATATGGACTCGACACTTAGGATGGTTAACTACAGGTTTTTGTACCACCTTCCTAGTGAATCTAATTTTTCTACTATGAATTCACCACCTTATCTATCCCTCTCCTCATGGTGACTATGAGGGTAAAGGTTAATGTTTTTTAGAACCCTGAGAATGATAATTGTTGTTTTTTTCTCTTCCTAAAATAAACTCTTATCCCGATCAATAAATTTTTTAAGTGATTACTCAAACTATTATTTTTTTCAATACTTTACGAGTAGAGAACTCTTTAAGCTTCTTTTTGAGAATTTTTATTATTGTTAAAAGAAGAAAAAAATTTATAAAAAAAAAAAAACAAATTTTGTGTCCATGTTCGTCTATTTGCATTCATAAAACCATTTTGGAAATTACAAAATATAAATATAAATAATACAGCATTAAATTTATTTTTAAGGTTCAAGATTACTTATGAGTTCGAATTTAGCTAGCAATTGAATTAAAGTGAGAAGAAGACTCCTCCACCTAACCAGTCTCCCCCATCCCCTCTGATCTTAGGAGTAGTTTAGAAATAGTATTTTGTTCTTAGGCCTCAAGACTCTTAGTCTAATCAATAATTTTTAACTTCAGGGCTTCCACTAGCTCTTGCCCAACCAAGGAACACCCTTTTGGCATCGTCTAGCTTCACCTTGGCAGTGTACTTCTCATTATTTATTCTATCCTTCTAGTTTTCTCATGATTTTCTTTCCTCTCTTGCCTTAAGATGTTTTAATCTCTAAGAGAGGAGGAAGTAACAGTCTCAACCACTTAGAAATTAAATATTTCTTTTTATAGTGTTTTCCTGTAATTCCATGACTTGTCATATTTTTTTCTAAGAAATAAAATAAAATAAAATTTAACATGTGAGAGGAGGAAGTAATTGTCTCAACTACATGGAAATTAAAGATTTTCTTTTTAGGGTGTTTTCTAGTAATTCCATGACTTATAATAACATTTATTTTTAAGAAATAAAATAAAATAAACTTTAACATCTAAAATTTATTACTATACTTTTACCTACTCTAGAATTTACCATGTATTTCAATCTAAAAATAAATGAGTAATATTTACATAACTATAGACTACTTTTAAATATTTTATAGTAAATATGTTATTTATATAACTATAGACTATTTTTAAAGATTTTAATTTTGGATGGTTTTCTTGCACAACTTCAAACTCTCCATGATAAAGTGGGTGGGTGTAAATTTCTATGGTTAAGATTATAGTTCCATTGATTTTTTTTAAATGTATATATGTTGAATGTATATATTAGTTACTTCTATAATTAGCAATAATAATTTAAAATAATGTCATAATAAAATTATTTTTATGAATTTTCAATTTTAACAACCCAAGATATATCACGAATTAAGTGTTATGATAATTTAGACACTGCAGTTTCTAGGAACCGTATAGTTATAAATCAAATGCTGATATTTATTTAGAAGTAGTTATTCGATTTCTACCTTTTTAATTAATTTAATTAATTAAAAAAACACTATATGAACATGTCATATGGATATGGATTATGGTTTTTTGGACATGTGGTATTAGTGAAACATGGTATGGTAACAAATTATATTCACATATGAATAATATTTATGGCAAAGTGGAGTTGAATCTTCACATTTAAGAATCCTATTACATATTTTTTTAAATGTCTATATATATTGTTGACTGATATATTAATTTCCTCATCATCCAATGAACAGTGACAATATGCATGTACGTATTTATCCTACCACTGGTGTGATTCCCTTGGTGTGACTAGGGCGTAAGATCATTTAAGAAACTTCTTCCAAAATATTAGATTCAAATATATTCTATATATCCCTATGAACATTTATTTCAAGCCTTTGAGTATCACCATGAGTGCATGGATGGATCACAACCTGGTAAATAATGTCTTCTTCCTGAGCAACAACCTCAAAGCAAGACTTTCTCGACTAGCCACATTACATAGCACCTCATCCTTCTCGGGGTTAACAGGATGTTATGGATTACTTTATTTATCATTCCTCATCATATGCACTTCCGATAAAACCTAAAGCATTCACCCTTCTTAAGAACATGAAAATAATTCCTACAATTGCACAAGTCTAGACTATCCCTTCTATCTCGAATTGTGTAATATTCCTTGGTAGTGCGCATGGAAAGTTTCCAGAAGAAGAAAAAAATCCAAAAAAGTGAAAAAGTGAAAAAAAAATCTCTAGAAAATTGGGATTCATTATTATTTTCTCGAAGGTAGCACAAATTTTATTTTTAGAAGTTTTTGCCAAGTGTCACTTTGTCCTTGATTTTAGGCATGTGTGTCATAAACTCTTATTCACCCAAATATATTTATTTTATTCCTCTAAAGATAATTTTTATATTCGATATTGGAGCTCTATCAATTCGCAAGAAGATTAAGGAGCCTTCGGTGTATTTTTCATCACTTTTCCACGTGAGTTTTTCTTTTGTCGTCTTTTGCCGCTTTTTTTGTTGCTTTTTATCCTTTCACTTCTATGAGGGTTTTTTTCTTGTTTCTCTTCATGGTTACTATCATTTTAAATTATATTATCTTGTAGATGTTTTGATTCAATTTTTCATTCACATTTCATAAGTGTCACATTAGCTTTCTTGTTTTCACACACTAGTGATCGTCATTTCAGTGACTCTCCACACATATTTGTTTTTTCTTCCATTTTTTTTATTTTCTGCACTTTGTTCATGTCTATCTATCCACATTTAGTTATATATACACTTTAACTTGCATTATCTCTTAGATATTCTTGTTTCCCACACCCTCACCAGACATATTTGCACTTAACTTGGCCATGCATTGCCTTGCCCAAGTAGGCATTATGTAAGTCCAAGGCTCAAGTCGAGAGCTTTGCCTCTGAGATTGTGCAATGCATAGTACAGGTTGGCTTAAATGCACATTTTTCAGTTCGAGAACTTAGTTTTCCACCTTGGTCACTCAGACTGGGAAATGTGCAATCTCTCCCTGTCACTTAATAGGTTGAAAAATGCATTACACAGTCTTAAGCCTCAGGATACATAACTGGTTGTTGAGACTACACAATGCACAGTTCCCTCTATCGACCATGAAAATTGTGTAATCCCTCTCATCAATTCACTATTTTGTTGTATGATCTTTCTTTAAAGGTGGATTTGGAAAAGTTGATTTATTATTTCCATGAGTTCCCTTTCCCTCCTGCACGTACTACATTTGTTGAGCACCTATACCCAATAGTCACTATTACCATGGCACCCAATATAGATTCTTCAAAAGACACCACAAATATCATTACCGGGGAAGCAGTTGAGTGTAAGCGAGTAATTTTTCTAGTGTATTCAGACACTCAATGATTTTTGGAAAAGGAATTAGATATTCCATGGCATAAATAAAACAAGGATTTTTCAACAAAGAGATTCAAGGCATATCTAGAGGACCGATAGGTATATGTCAATGTTCAGTGATCGATATTACACAGGGTTGCATACATATATCTAGCCTTCCCATGTGCATATGTTATCAACTGGGTTGTTTCACATATTTATGTGAAGACTATGACTTTGAACAATGCTAGCGAACAAAATCTTGCTACTTTTCTGGCAGAAGATTACTGACTTATGTACCATTTTCCCAAGCCAGAAACACTTATGGATTCATAATTCTATGCCACCAACAAATATTTGAGCAAAAAGGACATTGTTAAAGGTTGGTTGAAACATCCATCAAAGTTTTGACAAGCACCCACCAATACATACAAGACAAATTCTCTCAGGAGGGCCTATCATCTCTTGGTTACCATAACTTGTAGAATCCATGGTCAGCATAGTACATATACCTTTCTTGAAGGGTGGGAAGTGTTATTGAGCTAGGTCGTGAATGAGGGGCAGTTGTTCAACTGGTTAGATTTATGGGGTTAACAAATAATAGGTCATGTAACAAACTCCCATAATCCTCTCAAGGGTGGGAAGAAATATTCTACATGTCTGCATATTTACTGGATGCATTATGTGCACATAATGCATTCCCTCGCATGGAATGGACTTTGACACCACGAGATCCTTCCGTGTACATCCATTGCATACTACTCTCAGATTTCAACCATCGAGGAGTAATGGATAAGCGAACTGACCACTTCCTCATTCTATTGTATAGGATTACCTTTGATCAAGAACCACCTTGGATGTCATGTAGAACAATGGAGGTAGTAGCGGAGATAGCAGATTGCTTTGCCTCACCGGAGGACACCTTCCTTAGAGTGTTGAATAGTCAAAATTCATTGCATATTTTTCCAATGTATGTCATTGATAATCTTGTCATAAAATAAGTTTCATATCATCTCTCCACAGGGTTGTTAACATCTTTTCACAAGAGGAAGAAAGCACCTTGGCCAAATCTTCGTATGTAAATTAAACTATACGAGATCAAGAACCTGAAAGTCACGGATACCAAAGGAAAAGGGATAAATAAATTTTTATTTGGTACTCGGGACTTTAATCCATATGATCCCCATGGTATTTTCAAATACCTTTGTGAAAGAATTCACTCCGAGTGGCTCAACAGGAGATTCATTGGCCGGAGGAGTATCCATGGAAAAATTGTTATAATGCCTCTGAATCCCATGAACTTGTTAGTTTTGTAGGAACTTCATAAGTGACTTTGTAGAAGGAAGCTACACCGGAAGTAGTTCCAATAGAAGGGAGAAACCCCATGCAAGATATGGGAAAGAGAAAGGTCGCTTATAGTCCAGGGGGAGAATGAAGCCATAAGATGAGAGAAGATCCAACTATTATGAAAGCGACTTTAGCAGCACAGGGAAAGAGTAAATAGAATATGTAGAGAGCATAAAGGAGGAAGAGAGAAGAGTAGAGGAGATTGGAGGAAGAAAAGAAGAAAGAAGAACAAGAAGAGAAGAAGAAACAGGAAGAAGAAGAGAGGTGAAGTGGTCTAGAAAAATAAGCTAAAGAGAAAGAACGAAACCAGAAACTAGTTGAATAGGAGAGAGGAAAGATAGAGGACACAGATATTTCTGAATGGTTTGAAGAATTTATTGATATCGTAGATATGGAGGAGGAATAAATGTTGGAGAATCAAGATGTTGAGCTGATACAAAGTACACAACAAGTCACTAGTTAGTCTCCACCACCTCTAGTAGTAGAGTTATCCCTAGGTGATGAAGAGGAAGTTGTTCCTATTAATGATGATCTGTTTATGGACACATAGAATCTTTCATATGATCAAGCTAAGAAGAAGATTGTACAAGTGTGTATAAATTATGTTTTGGATGACCTCACATCTCCTGCATTTATTAGATAAAGGGTGATAGTGGCAGATACTAGGAAGAATTATGACATCATTACAATATCCAAATTGGCTTGCGTAGGTGCAACAAGGTCAAACAATCAACATTTGATGGTCAAGAATAATAAATTGGCACAAAAATTATAAGTTGTTAGGCAAGAGTTAGAACAACTCCACACAACAACTTAGAATGCATCTTTTACACAGGTACATCTATAAGAAATGAGGGTATTTATACTTGGTGAAGTATCAAAACTTGAAGAGACCATGCAGAATCTTTATTACGAGCTTTTTATCATGCATAAGGCAGTTGTTCGCTTGTATGGATTGTAGTATAAATGTAAAGAAATTGTCAAAACTCTCAGGAATGTACAATATTCCATCACTGTCATGCATAAATGGTCAATGTGATACAAAGGTGCACCACTTGACTTGGGAAATAAAAAAATAAAAAAGCAGAGCTGGAGAAAGAAAGAGTCTATATACTGATCTAGAACAGAAAACAACTCGCTTCATTTATTGGTAGCATTTATAACTTGTATGCACGATTATACAACATTTTGGATTTCTTGGTGAATTAACACAAGATCCCATAAGTTGGCTCACTCACTAAAGCCAAACCCAGGAACTAGGTCAAGAAGGAGATGGAAGAAACTTGGAGCAACTTAGATAGATTTCTACCAAGGAAGAGTTATAGCTAAATAGACAAAACATGAAGAAGTACATCGGTGGTCCTATCCAAGTGAGGACAATGTTTCTCCTGCTCCAAAATTTATTTCAAACAAATTCCAAATCATTGTATCGAGATGCCATGGAGGTTGGAGTCCGCTTCAATCCAGACACCATCATATAATACTAAGCTTGGCACTGTTATGTGACCAAAATACATGAATTGGAAGTTTTTGAGCTAGAGTTTCCCCAAACACAAGCATAATAGTGTTTTTTATTTTGTATTATATGGGTATGAATGTATTTTCATATTCTTTTGTAAATAATTTGCAAGTGAAATTTCAAGTGTCAATTGTGGAATGTGAAGCATCATGATGTAATGTAATTGAATAAGTCATTTCTAAAGTAGTTGAAGATTCATGAGGGAATTCCAAGAGACAAAAAGGGGAAATGTGAAGAGTCACCCACTTTGTTATAAATACAAGTCTCATAAATCATGTAGAGGTATTTTGGGATCCAAGCTTTTGGGTAGGCTTAAGCTTAGAATCGGGGGCTTGGAAGTTTTGTGAGAGCCTTGGCTTCTTCGTAGCGTAGAGGAACTATCTTTCTTTTGAGGAGTAGGCGATGTTGACTTCACATTCCACTATTGGGGCTAGTGGCTTGACAATTGTATACGTATAATTGAAACTTTCACTTTAATAAAATCTCAGAGCTAACATGTTTCCATGCATATGTTGTGGATATAGTAGGACAATCCTTGTTGTATTTGCAATGTATGTTATTTCATTTACACTTATTTTTATGACCTATTTTGTTTTCATTGGTACGAGTCTTTTTTAATGTGCTTTTTTGTATTATTTCATCAATGTTAACTTGTGAACTATTTCACATATTAGCTTCTGATGTCTTTATAATTGTGTGTCTCTTTCAAGCTGCGTACTATTAAAAGCTTCTAAATGGATCGCTCATTTTCTCTTCATGTCTAAGAACCTTCATGCATCACCCTTGACTTTCTGTACGGTCATACACCTGCTCTCACCAAAGTCACCATACATCACTCTATGTGTATTTGCAGCTCGAGCATATCATTAACACCCACTGTGTCGGCAGTCAAGCTGCATTTTTGGATGAGACTCCTACACCAAACAATGTGAGGTCTGATTGGGACTTCATATTTGGGATATCCCCTTAATGTTGGCCTGTCCAACACCATCAACACCATGTTAAAATTAGAATGGGAAACAACATAATGTGCATTCTCAGAAGACTGTCCATTATCTGGAGGTATTTGATATTTCTTTTCATTCATTTGTTCTCTCATTTCACTAATTTTCTCCCATAGAATTCTACAATTAGCAGCATTATGTCCAACTTTAGTACATATAAATCATTTGAGTTTTTTTTATCATTAAAAATTATTTGCTTTTTATCATTATGCTGTCTATATCCCTAGTTATTCTTACCCCCCGTGCCTCTACAATTCCTCCTACCCCAACCTATGCTACCCTTATTATTTCTAGCTAATTCTTCTTGATATTTTTTTATCTTTTTAAGCAAGACACAAAGTTTCAACATTATAATTAGGTATTTTTTCTTTCTTTCCAAAATCCTTCTCTCTTTCTGCAATTTTTTATACTAATTTGTCAAAATATAAATGTTTTAACAAACCACTAGCTTGCAGAGATTACATGTAGTGTGAATAACCAGAATAGAGGTATTTGATAAAGGTAGTTAGCTATAGATCAACCTTAACACCAGTAGATTCAATTTCATGATTATAGCCTTTAATTTAAGAATCATGTTTCAATGGATCATTATATTTCATCTCCAGATTAAACAACTTCAATAACAATTGAATGATCTCCATGATTCTGAATGTGAATCATAAATTTCTTTTAATTTTTCTAAGGTTTCATAGGTTCTATTACTTTGAATAATATATCTCTCACCTCTTTGCTATTGAAGCATAAATCTACACAATCCTTTTTATCCTTTTCCAAATCACTAGGTTTTTTTTCCTCTTCGGGCTGCTCTCGAGAATTGTCTCATTTTCCTTCCCTAATTCCTTCCCATAAATCATTAAAAATAAGTTTATTTTTAACTTTTTTTTACCACTCCTCATAATTTTCCTTTGCAAAAAAATAACACTGGCTAGAGAAACCAGCTAATTCATTTTTTTTTTTAAATATTAACATTCAAAATCGTGACTCTACAAAATTTATTCTAATTAAAAAAACAAAAATATTCAATAATAGGTAACTTTCCTTTCAATTGAAATGGAGTGATACACCAACACATGCTATCTCCTGTCCAATTTAAAAATAATTATTCTAGCACAGACTATCTATTTGATTTTATTCAGTCCGTTGATAGATCGAAATCGAGAACATAACAAATCAACAAGAGACGACACCTAAAAAATCAATGGTGCAGTGGCACACAAATATTTAAAAAATAGGTGGTACCATGTACACGTAATGGTTGAACAAGGTTGATGGTTTGAAGTAACTCCTGATGTATCCAAACGTGTCTGACCTCACATTGCTTGCCAAAATTTAACAGGCGAGTTGGTCTTGGGAGGTGGTTTGACACCACCACCACCAAAAAAAAAAAAAAAACTCAATTCTTTTTTTAACATATGGTGAATCTGTAATTATTTAGAGTAATCTAGGGGAGACTTAGATAAATCCTCATAGTCGCCTTATTACACCAGAATATATCCAACAGCTTGCAAATCAGATATACCAATTCTTATAATTCAGCATGAGCCAAACATCACTTTAATCAACGGTTCTCATTCAATTCAAGGATACCCTCCCCAAATACAAATGCCAGTAAAAGTGATGTCAAAGGTGGTTTCCAAAGCCACTAGGGTCTCGCACACTCTCAACAAGCGGAGTGGTCCCACGTACTGTCATCACTGCCAAGTCAGCAATTTGTTGGATCTCAGCTCCACCAAACATGTTTCCAACTCATCCACCTCATGTATTTGCAACTATCCACCTCACCTCTGATGCATCCACAACAGGAACGTGCCCACCTTGCAAACTGGCGATGGAATTCATATCAGGCGTAGTGGACCATTACTCCAGTGCTTTCCAAATCTCGCGCTTTGTTAACAATATTTAACAAGCTTGGAGAAATTCATGGTAAAAACAGATGGTATTTTGTGACGTATTATTCATTAGAAATATCGTATTTATAAAAACATTATCAGAGTGAGACAATTATTTCTCCATAACTGGAAATACTGGAAACAACTAATCAATATCCTAACTAAGATAATCCAATCTATATACAAATCCTGAATGATTAGTTAACGCACTATCCTTGATAACCTTTCCACCAACACTCACTAATTAGAATAAACAATATGTTGGGCTCTAGCGATTCCTTCCCACGGTTCGACAATTCAGATATAAATGAAGAGGTAAGTATATTTACATGTCAGTTCGAGGATGCAAATGGTGTGGAGTTGTCAACAAACCTCACTTGTAACTACCGTCACGGACGTTGAGCCAAGGGTTAAAACATCACAAGGGATTTTTACCATGTACAACTTTGATGGAAAATGGTTGCATTGTTAATATTAAGCTAGAGAAGATAAGACACATAGTTATCATCATACTCATTTAGGATTTTTCAATATTCATTTAACAGAACCCTTGATTAAATTGAACAAAATATGAAATAATGTTGATATATTTTGCGGTGTGAAATAATTTAGGATCCCTATTTCCTCTTTATGTCTCTTTTACATTCTATTTATCTTTAGAAATGTATCAATGTTCTTCGGATGTTTCTACATAGATTCGTAACTTTGTAACATAGCCAAGTTTCATAATGGCATTTTCTATTCAAGCATGAATGTACAATTTCTTGTATCATTCAAGTTTGTCTCACAATCTAGGATATCAAACCTTAATAAGGATTTTCAAGGAATTATTTAAGCCTCAACCAAACTTAAAGAATTTTGTAAGCTTCAACCAAACTAAAGGATCATTTTGCACTACTTATGTTACTCCATCCTTATATTCTCACTATTCTCTCTTTACTTGATTTTGATGTTGTATCCAGCATTGAAATTGGAATATTTAGGGTTATGTCTAGCATTGGAATATTAGTGTTGGGTTTGTTATGTTTTAAGAATTGGTGTTTATGGAAAAAAATAAATGACACAACAAAGTTCATTAGAAAATTAAATTTATCATATTGTTTAAGATTTATTTATTATCATTCTTCGTTATGATCATCTTATGATTCTCATCATATCTTAAATATTTTTATAGAGATATTTTTTAAATATGCTAAATAATTATACTTGAAATAAATTTTCTTTTACCGTGATTTTTAAGTAGTTGTAAAAAAAATGATCTGACCTTAATTGTTCAAACTTTAGGACTCTACGGTCATTTATTAGATTGTAATCTTGGCTCTCTAACCCTATAGTGGGTTATTTATTTATTAATTATGTTCAACCTAGATTATGCTAGGCCATGATGAAATCAATTGGTTTTCAACATGCTAATAAGTCTATTGTGTTCATTACTATTTATTATGTATTCATAATATTGGTTTAATGTAACCTATGTCTTTCATATTTGGTTCCATTTTTTCGCTTTTAGCAAGCTTTCAACGACATTATTCGACCATGTTTTATACATGGAAATCTCCATCTTTGAAATTTAGGTTTTATTTTCTAGGCTTCTAAAGTCATAATCTTGTCATCAAGCTTTCTTTCATTTAATAAACCCACAACTTGATGAAGAAGAGAGTAGAAAGTTGAGACAATTATTTTGCCTACAATAAGAAGTTGAGACAAGTATTTTGCCTATACATAACAAGTAGTCACAAAAATACATAGTATTCTCATATTAACTAAAAAATCATATGATTTTTTTCATGTCGAAAGCACCCCAACAAATTAGAATAGTGTCTATTACACAAATGCATTTACTAATAATCATTTAAAAATTCATTAAAATAATACATGATTCTACTAAATCAATAGCCTAATTGTTTCACCCATCAATTACACTAAGAAAAAAATATTTGTTCCCATGGAAACTAATAGTTCACACAAGTATGGGCATTTTAGTTCCATATATTAGATCCAAGCCAATAGTAGATATAAAATTGAACTAAAATGATGATCCTGGGCAAATAACTTATTTCGTGATATTAGAATATTTAGATCCTCAATCCTACAACATGAAAATTTTGGAATTCAATATTACTTAATAATTTTTAAGTAAATGAGTAATAATCCTAATATTTTTTGTAATATTAATAATTTTAATCTCTAAAATTAAACCTACACTATTTAAAATTTAAAATTTAAATATTATCTATTTCCTTATACAAGATCCGATATCATTTTTATCTTATTAATAAAATAAAATTATCATTTACATAAACGTATGTAAACAATACCACCTCACTTTAAATTTAATTATAAAGTTTGTTTCTACAAGCAATTTGGTGACATCAAATACTTATATCAAGAAAGAATAAGTTTTAGGGATAACATCTTGATGATACTTTTACCATGTTTTCCTCATAGATACTTAGGTAAAATGGTGAGTGTATTTATAGATCAACCCTCATTAAGAGCTAATTAGTTACAACTTATTCACTCAGTTACAACGTATTCCCTAGCTTATTCACTAAGTTACAACTTATTTCGTTTATATATCTCATCCATAATATTAATTTTATCTTATTGAGAAATTTATTTTCTAAATAATAAAAATTTATTATAATATATTCTTTATTGCTTAAGAAATGATGCAGGGGCATTAGACACTAGTCAACAATGTAGGAGGGTTGTCCACATGTTGTGGCTAGTGGGGGTCGAAAATATTCGAATTGTAACAGCTGGGTGTCAATACCTCAGCTGATTGTATTATTTACATCAGCTAGAGTCATAGAAGTCGAATAGCTCAGTTAGTCTAGCTGTCATATTTCAGTTAATTGAATTTTTGTAATTAGGCTGTTGATTTTCCAAAAACGGTCCTCACAGAGGAACCGAAGAGTCACATTGTAATATGTATAAATTGTATTCTCCAGATGTAGAAATAGAGAAGAAGAGAGGAAGGAGAGGAGAGATTCTGCAATAAAATCTGTGTTCACAATTACTTCCAATTAAATAGTTTATGTCTGTGTTCGCCATAGAATCGTTTCGAATCCATGATTGTAAAGAGATTATTTAATTGTGAATTGATTGAACTCTGTGCATATGTATTTACTGGATCGAACTGTTGCATAGATTCCGCATGTCTCTGTCTATTGGTTCCCTCAATTTTCTCGAGTAGAGAAACCTGTGAAAATCCGTGGTCATTAACTCTGTTTTACGATAGTCGAAATCTGCTTAATAAAGAGATAACCTTGCTTTATTGTTAATTGAATCCTGAACAAGGGACAAACCAGAGTTAAATGAATAAGAAGGCTAGCGCGACCCCGCATTAACCCTCGTCAATCACTGTAGCAAAACCACGAGCAGATTTGCGGAGGTGGATTGCCCATATCGCACCACTTTTGCGGGTTGAGCGGTATTCCCTGAATTGGAGCGATTCCATAGAACCGTCGACGCGTGGCAAGGGTGGACCCACAAAAACCACCGTTTGAAGCGTGTCATCGTGCGTTAACGACCGTACCGGGACGCCGAGCGATATTATCGAGAGCCATTGATCTGGGACGGGGCCATCAGATGGTGGTCGCCTGCCATAGATGCACGAACGATAACCAAGGTGCGCGGATGATAAAAGGGGTACGGCGCATGCGTTTGACTGGTCTATTGACCATAGAAGTGGGGCCCGGGACAAAAGGATTATTTCCCAAGTATTTATTCGAAACGGAGCGTTGGATATATATAAAGCTCGAAGGGTTAACCATTGGTTATAAAGTCGGAGGTATATATATATATAAGCCAGGAAATATAATATAACATTTGAAAGTTGTGTATATGTTTATTTATCAATTTCTCTGAAATTGACAAATAAACCCAGGGAAAGGAAAGAAGACCACGTGGGATAAACCAAGGGAAATGCTGACAGAGCCACGACGACGGTTGACCATCTCTCCTCAGGGGTGACTTTCAGTTGTTGTTGCGTCATTTGTGGTATCAGAGCCGTTGTTTTAAGTTGTTTTTGCTGACATGGAAATCCGAGTTGGTAGAGGTGTTGGCAGAAGGAGGCCTGTTGCCAACGCTGAGGTGTTGGGGATGTTGCAGAGGGTCGAAGCCAGAATGGATGCCATGGAGCGAAGACAGCCCAGAGATCCGAAAGACATCAGTGAAATCAAAACAGAAGACGCTGAAGAAAATGTTGAAATTCCTCCTGACATGAGGCTCCTTAGAACTGTTCTGGGGTCTGCAGTTAAGCCCGGAATTGAAGTGTCTAGTTATGCAGGGAGATTGAATCCAGAGGAACTGGTGGATTGGATAAATGAAATGAACAAGTGCTTCGATTATGAAGAAATAAGCAAAGATAAAAGGGTCAAGCTTGCAGTGACAAAGCTAAAAGGACATGCTGCACTTTGGTGGGATGGAGTGCAGGCAGAAAGGAGGAAAGTTGGAAAACAACCTATCAAAAGCTGGACCAGAATGATGGCTAAATTAAAAGGTAAATTCTTGCCTAGTGATTACCAGCTGACATTGTATAAGCAAATGCAGAACCTGAGACAGAGTTTGCTGATAGTAAAAGAATACACAGAGGAATTCTACAGAGTAAGCATAAGGGCTGGGCAATTCCAAGACACACCTGAGAAGACTGCCAGATATGTGAATGGTCTCAAGCTGGGGATCCAAGATGATATTGGTCTCCTGTCTCCTAAGACAGTGGAAGAGGCCTATCAGATGGCCTTGAAAGCAGAGGAGAAACTCCTAAGGAAACAGTCTGCCAAGAAGAGAGGTACTTTCCATGGAAAGGGAAGTCAGGGTGGTAGAGGAAAGCCTGCTACACCCAGGGATGGAGCTAACAGTAGCTCACCTCAGAATGCATCTGCAGAGGATGATGCAAGGGGCAGAAGGGGTTCTTATAGAGGGAAAGGAAGAGGAGGCAGAGACAGAGGCATAGGTAGAGAATTGAGGTGCTATAGATGTCAGCAAGTGGGACACAAGAACTATGAATGTCCAGAGAATGTGGGTGCTGGTCCAAGAAATGTTGTTGTTGCCCAGGCTGGAGAAGAGGCAGAAATTGAAGAAGAAATTCTTTCAGAGAGGGGAGAATCCTTGGTGGTAAATAAGGTCCTGTTGAAGCAAGCCAAAGAGGTCACTGAGCCTGCAAAAAGGAAGACTTTGTTTAGGAGCATATGCAAAGTCCAAGGGAAATGCTGCCAGCTAGTCATTGATAGTAGCCTCATAGACAATCTGGTTTCCACTGAGGTGATAGAGAAGCTGAAGTTGAAGACAAGGGAGCATCCAACTCCCTACAGGGTGTCCTGGCTACACAAAGGGCACCAGTTGGTTGTAAAAGAGCAGTGTGAGATAGAGCTGCAAATCGGAAAATACAAAGATAAGGTCCTGTGTGATGTAATGCCCATGGATGTGTGTCATATACTGCTGGGTAGACCTTGGCAGTTTGACAGAGCAGTAGTGCACGATGGCAAGAAGAACACTTACAAGTTCTGCAAGGATGGGGTACACCATACATTGATACCTATGGAAGAAGGAGAGTCATCCAGCAGAGTGATTGATCCAAAGACCTTGTTGCTGAGTGGGAAGGAATATCTGCAGCAGCTAGAAGAAGAAGAGGTAATTTTTGCTTTATTTTGTAAACCTAAAGTAGTTCTTACTTCTACAAAGATTTCTAATTTACCAGTATAAATCCAAGAGATGTTAGATGATTACTGTGACATTTTTGTGGATGATTTACCTGATGAGCTGCCACCTGTGAGAAAGATCAGCCATCAGATAGATTTTATCCCTGGTTCAAATCTACCAAATAAGGTAGCCTATAGAATGAATCCCAAAGAAAATGAGGAAATCAGGAGACAAGTACAGGAATTGGTGGACAAGGGGCTGATCAGAGAAAGTCTGAGTCCATGTGTTGTACCAGCAGTATTGAGCCCAAAGAAAGATGGAGGCTGGAGGATGTGTACTGATTCCAGAGCAATCAATAAGATCACAATCAGGTATAGATTCCCTTTGCCCAGAATTGAGGATTTAATGGATTTTTTGAGTGGTGCTAAATATTTCTCAAAGATAGATTTGAAAAGTGGATACCATCAGATTAGAATAAGAGAGGGTGATGAGTGGAAAACTGCCTTTAAAACAAATGAAGGACTGTATGAATGGATGGTAATGCCTTTTGGGTTGTCAAATGCACCTAGCACTTTTATGAGACTTATGAATGAAGTATTGAAAGAGTTCATTGGGAAATTTGTGATAGTGTATCTGGATGATATATTAGTTTTCAGCAGAACTAAAGAAGAACATTTAAGGCATCTTAATCATGTCTCGAAGAAGCTGCACCAAGAGAAACTGCTGATAAATTTGAAGAAATGCTCATTCATGAAGGAAGAGTTGGTGTATTTTGGTTTTTTTGTTTCTGTAGAAGGATTGAAGATGGACCCAGAAAAATTTAAGGCAATTGTGGAGTGGCCTTCACCCAGGAATGTTTTTGAGGTAAGAAGTTTCCATGGACTTGCTAGCTTTTACAAAAACTTTATAAGAAACTTCAGTAAGATTAATGCACCCATAATTGAGACAATTAAGAAGAGAAAATAGCCATTTTAAATTGGTACGTGAGAAAGGCTTTAAAGTTCTCCTGCAAAGATAGCTGAGAAGCTTGTTTTTGATTACACTTTGATTTTACTAAACCATTTCAAGTAAAGTGTGATGCCAGTGGAGAGGCCATTGGAGCTGTGTTGAGTCAGGATGATAGGCCTGTGGAATATTTCAGTGAGAAGCTGAATGACACCAGAAGAAAGTATTCCTCTTATGAGAAGGAATTTTATGCAATTTTTCAGGCACTGAAGAAGTGGAGACATTATTTGATGTTCAGGGAATTTGTATTATATTCTGACAATCATGCTTTGTAGTATATTGTACAACAGCCCAAGTTGAAACATAAGCATGCTAAGTGGGTTGAGTATCTCCAAATTTTTAATTTTTTTTTGAAACATATAAGTGGCCAAGCCAATAAAGTATTTGATGCTTTGAGTAGGAGGCACATGCTTGTTCAAGAAACAAATTTTGAAGTTGAAGGATTTGATTTTCTCAAAGAACTGTATAAAACAGGTCCAGATTTTAAAGAAGCATTTGAGGCATGTAGTAACCCTGTTTTAACGGATAGAAGCCAGTGGCTGGATTATTTCCTACAGGAGGACTTGTTGTTCAGAAGACAACTGTGTGTACCAAGATGTTCCATGAGAGAAAATTTGATCAAAGAAAAGCATAGTGGTGGACTTGCTGGACACTTTGGTACTGATAAGAATTATGAGCAGTTGAGTCACTTTTATTACTGGCCTAAGATGAGAACAACAGTGGAAAATTTTGTGAAGAATTGCAAGATTTGTCAATATGCCAAAGGAAGAAGCCAGAATGCATGATTGTACACTCCCTTGCCTATTCCAGACATACCTTGGGACATGGTGAGTATGGATTTTGTTCTAGGATTACCCAAGACTCAGAGAGGGAATGATGCAGTCTTTCTTCTGGTGGACAGATTCTCCAAAATGGCACATTTTATTCCATGCTATAAAACTAGTGCTGCCACCCATGTTTCCAACTTGTTTTTCAAAGAAGTTGTTAGATTGCATGGGTTGCCAAAGAGTATTGTTTCAGACAGAGATACTAGATTTGTGGGTCATTTTTGGAGGACACTGTGGAAGAAAATTGGTACCAAACTGAGTTTTAGCTCAGCTTATCATCCCCAGACTGATGGACAAATTGAGATGGTGAGGAATTTTCTTCAGAGATCCAAGCTATACATTAACAAGTGAAACAACAACTACAAGGCAGCAGCATCAGATACAAGAGCAGAGCAGACTTGAGCAGAAAATAAGTTCATTTTGAAGTAGGAGATCTGGTTTTGGCACACTTGAGGAAGGAGAGATTTCCAAAGAATCAGTACAACAAATTGAAGTTCAAAAAGATTCGGCCATGCAAGATACTTAGGAAGTTTTCTGAAAATGCTTATGAGATTGAATTACCTCCTGATGTTGGAATATCTTCCATTTTTAATGTTACAGATTTGTACAAGTATGAAGATGATGGTACAGAAGAAAGATCAGTAGACAAGGAACATATTGAATGGAGAGAACAACTACCTCCAGCACAACCATTGCAACCAGAGAAGATATTGGATAAAAGGCCATTCAGAAGGACCAGAGGACAAGAGTACTTTCAATACTTGATCAAATGGAAGGACAAGCTAGAGGAAGATGCCACTTGGATGACTGAAGGAATGCTGCAGCAAATAGGCAGATCAATGGAAGAGCTCATGGACAGGAGCCCATGAAGAAAATTTCCATTGGGAGTCTGATGCAGGGGCATTAGACACTAGCCAGCAATGTAGGAGGGTTGTCCACATGTTGTGGCTAGTGGGGGTCGAAAATATTCGAATTGTAACAGTTAGGTGTCAATACCTCAGCTGATTTTATTATTTAGATCAGTTAGAGTCACAGAATTCGAATAGCTCAGTTAGTTTAGCTGTCATATTTCAGTTAATTGAATTTTTGTAATTAAGCTGCTGATTTTCCAAAAACGGTCCTCATAGAGGAACCAAAGAGTCGCATTGTAATATGTATAAATTGTATTCTCCGGATGTAGAAAGAGAGAAGAAGAGAGGAAGGAGAAGAGAGATTCTACAATAAAATCTGTGTTCACAATTACTTCCAATTAAATAGTTTCTGTCTGCGTTTTCCATAGAATCGTTTCGAATCCATGATTGTAAAGAGATTGTTTAATTTTGAGGTGATTGAACTCTGTGCATATGTATTTACTGGATCGAACTGTTGTATAGATTCTGCATGTCTCTGTCTATTGGTTCCCTCAATTTGCTCGAGTAGAGAAGCCTGTGAAAATCCGTGGTCATTAAGTCTGTTTTACGATAGTCGAAATCTGCTTAATAAAGAGATAACCTTGCTTTATTGTTAATTGAATCCTGCACCGGGGATAGACCCGAGTTAAATGAATAAGAAGGCCAGCGCGACCCCGCATTAACCCTGGTCAATCATTGTAGCAAAACCACGAGCGGATTTGCGGAGGTGGATTTCCCATATCGCACCGCTTTTGCGGGTTGAGCGGTATTCCCTGAATTGGAGCGATTCCATAGAATCGTCGACACGTGGAAAGGGTGGACCCATAAAAACCACCGTTTGAAGCGTGTCATTGTGTGTTAACGACCGTACCGGGACGCTGAGCGATATTATCGAGAGCCGTTGATCTGGGAAGGGGCCATCGGACGGTGGTCACCTCCCATAGATGCACGAACGATAACCAAGGTGTACGGATGATAAAAGGGGTACGGTGCATGCGTTTGACTGTTCTATTGACCGTAGAAGTGGGGCCCGGGACAAAAGGTTTATTTCCCAGGTATTTATTCGAAACGGAGCGTTGGATATATATAAAGCTTGAAGGGTTAACCATTGGTTATAAAGTCGGAGGTATATATATATATATAAGCCGGGAAATATAATATAACATTCGAAAGTTGTGTATATGCTTATTTATCAATTTCTCTGAAATTGAAAAATAAACCCAGGGAAAGGAAAGAAGACCACGTGGGATAAACCAAGGGAAATGCTAACAGAGCCACGACGACGGTTAACCATCTCTCCTCAGGGGTGACTTTCAGTTGTTGTTGCGTCAAGAAATTTTTATATTTCAATAACTAAGTAATTCCGCATTTGAAATAAAATAGTTTAAGCTATTGTATTATATGATATAATATTTATAATTGTAATTAGAAAGTATATTTCAGTTATTAATGTAAACAATATTGGTAAGTGGAGATGTGAAGTTAAGTTACACTTTTTGCCTTTTTTTTTAAGAAAAAAATATAACTTTTAGAAGTTATTCAACTTTATGCAAGCTAAAATAATTTTTCTATCTAGAATTTCATTTTACGAAAAAAATAAAACTTGTTAGAAATTTTATTAGCTTTCTGATTTTTTGGAAATATTTTATTCATTTTTTATATCTCAAAATAACAATTATTGAGGGTGTGTTCTTTAACAATCAAGGGATTCATAAAAAATCATGTTGAGTCGCATTGTTGTATTCTTTGAATTACTAGAATTTTCATAATTACTAGAATTTTTTGAACTGAACCAATACGAAAAAAGCTGCATATTTTGAATATGTTTAATTCATAAAATTTGATGGAGTTTAACCATTCGAAAGTTGAAGAAATGTGTTAAAATCTGAGTTGCAGCATAGTTTCAGAAGTTTTAGTTCGGCTGAACTTTTGTATCAGTTCGGCTGAACTTTTTTTGCCATTTTGTCCCGTTAGTTTTAATGAAAAAAAAGTTCAGCCGAACATTTGATTAAAAGTTCGGCATAATTTTTTTACACAAATTCTATTGGCCAATTTTTTTTTGATAAAGCCCCTCCAAAAAACCAATTTCGCAAATCTATAAATAGGCGAAAACGAAAACAATATTTTCGCACTTTTCCTCTTATATGTGGATCAACATTATTAATATTGGGATTATAATATAGGTATACATAAAATATATTGATAGTTATATTAATATTTTTTTTTTTTTTTGGTAAGCTAGTGTAATTTCATTAATCAGTAGAATATATTACATTCCATGGTTTGAGCTGAGGAGTTTATCCTATTCCTACTCATAATTGTCTCCAAAATAGAAAAATAAGGGGTTTCCCATGACATGGAAACCAACCCATTAATTGTCTAGAGAAGTCTGAAATAACTATCCTTTCTAAAATATTAAAGAAAACTGGAAAATCTAAATATGTCAAATATATCCAAAATATAACTATGGAACATAAACCATGACCTTCAGTCCTTGCTGGGCTCTTTATTTTGTTCCACATCAGGTCCTGTCAGGTCTTCCTTTGTCACTAGGCATCCGTAGATGCGAGTTGTTTCTTCTTCCTCATTCGTGAATACGTAAGGGAACTTGGGTGGGACTTCATTCTCATTAACCCTTCTCCAGACACCTTCAACATAGTAATTTCATAGGTTGGGGATCTACATAGAGGAGGCCTTAATAGGCAGGCATTCTAGTTTCTTGAGAGGAGGCGCCAAGGAGCAGGGGATGGTGGACTTGAGGTATTTCTGCTTAACTCTGGGCGGGGCGAGAAAAGTGGGCTCAGTACTAGTGATGAGGGAAGTCACAGGTGGAGCGATGGAGGTGGAGGAGAGCTCATAAGGTAAGGCTACCGGCGAAGCAATGGGGGGGGAGGAGGGCTCGTCATCGAAATGGAAGTGTCTGTATGATGAGTCTCGGGTCATTCGGGCCAGAAGGGCACCCCGGATGCTACCACGACGTGTATTTTTCCTCTGACATAGAGCCATGGAGTTGCAGGCAAATTGTGGGTGGGTCTGAAGTGCATAGGGAAACCAGAGATGTGAGGGAGAGTAGTGTCTGAAGTGCGGGGGAGAACAGAGATTAAAATGCAAGGGAGAGGGCATAGGGGATAATTTAAGGTCGTTCCCCTCAAACCGAGAACCTATTTGGAGGCCATCAAATACATTAACTACATTAATTATTTCCTTGTGCTAGGAGGTGTTGGCATCCATTCATGGCACCACCGATCCCACCCTGGATGCGTCATCATTCACCATGGGAGGGTGTGCATGTGCGCTGGATGGCACGCTAGAACTGTCACCTGGATTCGGGAAGTTATATTAATATGTTAATAAACTTATATTAATCATTTGATGATAATAGTGATAGATAAATAAGTATTATTAATAATAACAATATACTATAATTATGATATGTTAGTTTCGTTATTGTTATATATGTGTTTATGTTTGTGTGTGTTATTTATATAGTTATTAACAAGTACAAATAGTCAATTTCAGATAGCCACATTAACACTATACATCTAATAATATTGATAAATGTCAATCCTCTTATATCAACCCATTTACTAATGTGATTGTATATGTGATTCATATTCTATTAGCATATATCAACCACATTGGTATATAGCATATGTGTGCACAATATCGTTGTGTTTTCTCCAATTTCTAACATTGTATCAGAGTCTTTTCTAGCTTGATTCCCTTACAGAAAGGCCATAAAAATGTAAAAGAGCCTTGAGTGTTTTTGTTTTGTATATAGACAAAGTAATATAACTGTGTGAGAATTTATTTCTATTGTGAACTTTGTTTCTCCTTGTTTAAATCTGTGTGTGAGAGTTTGGTTTTCTAGATCAGTATGTAATGAATAGCCATCAATCCTCTCACTACCTATGAGTCTTCAATGTGAGTTGAGCCACTTGTATTGGTATGAATCCTTCTCATATTTCGCCTCTTAATAGGGAATCATAACATGCACTCTTGCAACTTCAAAACACGGTTGCCACATTGTTATTATTTTCATGGAATATATATCATGCGAGCAAAGATAAATTTTAATCATGAATAGAAATTGAAGGAGATCCACACATTTGGGTTAATTTAATGAAGGATATACCATGACATCAGATTGAAGAAGTTGTGAATTAGATCTGTGATTTCAAATCTGAATTTCAATAGTATGGAACTGCAATTATTGCACTATTTTGATTCGAAGCATTAAGCTACCAGAAGAAAGAGGCCGATGTCCGTGAAGAAATTCCAGCATAGTAGTCAGTGCTGAAGAAGATGAATGGAGGTAGTATTGCTTCCATTATCATTAAAGTCATCACCCTGAAATAAAATAAGATCTAGATCTGCAAGAGATTCGAGATCTAAGGGTTCCACCATCAACAAAGTCACAAATGCTAAGGTACATTAATTTAAATTAATTGGGTACGTGGTGACTGCATGCATCCAAGCCTGTTTGAGATCCAACCTCCTAAGGAATATCTTCCAACACAACTAACTCAGGGCCAGTGAGGTTCGCAACTATTAGGAGTGAGATTGTTAATTATGGAGTATTGGCATTGTTAGAATTATGTAGGCTGATTGGTATCTTTGATTTTATTTTATTTTAGGTTTGGGTATTGTTTTATAATAAGAATGAAGATAGTAAAAAAAAAGTGAGTGAGATACCGCGTTGGTGTTTTTGTTTTTATTGGTTATAAAATTATTTTGGTGTAAAAGAAAATGAATAAAAAATGTAGAACCATAACGAACAAGTCAATTATTGATTAGAATAATGTGACCCGTCATGTTCGTGGAGTATTAGTCACATATAGTTCTTAATAAGGTCAAGCTAGTGTGACCCATCGTGCTCTCAGAGTGTCAGTATAGGTTATTTTATACAAGGTCAAGTTGTAGATTTGTCTACTGAAGACACTCTGTACCCAGAATAATACCCTAGATACTTATGAAGGATGTGGAGGGTTATGGACTCAATAGATGGTGGAAGTTCCATATGATGGTTTAGTATTGAGATTGACCCGTTGCACTCCGAGGGGTTGAGATGCGTAATTTCTACAAAGCACGTAAACGATGGTCTAAAGCAGTTATGTCTTAAATGGATCAAGTTGGAAGCTCGAAAGTGTGGTGATGAAAAGAGAGGAAACTATGAGATTTTAGACTGGATATGAGTGCTAGTGATGACCGTATTAGACAAATTTGACAAAGATTAATTTATTATTGTAATGTGTGTTTTATATATTGTTACATGTAAGCACTAAAGGGAGGGTGTCAAAAGTAATGCTTCCATGTGTATGATGTGATTTACAAGTTGTCATTATAAGTCTCGAGGCGGCTATCTAGAATTTATTGTTTCTTATGTATGATTTGTAGTCGTGATCCAAATGTGTCAAATTCATTGTTTTATGTCCTATATATTTTCAACAATTGTGATCAATAAAAATATCATAGTGTGTGATTTTTTGTGTGTAAAATATCTCTCTTTGTTCTCTAATTTCTAACATAAAGATCAAAAATACTATGTTCCACAACTATTTGATCATTTTTGTATATTAAGATATTTGTGAAATATAATTAACACCCATATAATTGATTTGAAATGATGTAAATTATTTAAATTCCATCTCATTAAGGAGAGGCCATTTATAAAATATAAAGCCTCACTTCAGATAAAATATCACACTGAACACTCAATATAAATTCTATATTATGAATCAAAGAAATTACACACATATTTATACATAAAATAGTCTCAAGATAGGAACTCTATCTTGGACGCACAATAATGTGGTTGAGAGATTCTCTCAACCAAACACTAAACTAGGAAAGAATATAGTTCTAACTACATCCTATTATGTAGGAACAAACTCCTCAAATGGAGAATTACAACCATAGACAAGTAGGAATTAAATATTTCTAACTCCCCCCCCTTAATGACTACTTGTCATGATGTTAATTCAAAAAATTTGGTTGTGGTCAAACATAACAAAGAATATGTCGACGTCCATATAAAGGAGCAACCATCCATCAGAATGCATGGGTACCAACCACTGCAACCGCTAGTCTTGTAGGATGTCCTTCGCATACATGATTCTGTCGACCATTATCACTGCATATATGTACCTAAAAATCTACCACCATCGGGTGAATTGCATGTACAGAACCTCCAAAAAAAAGAGAGATCAACGCCTTTCTAAGCAAAATATTCATGTCCAAATAACAATCGCTAACAGTTGCACTGATTGCGCCTTTCGACACAACTGTCAGATAGAAAAGTGCGCCGACCCTCTTGTGCTCAGAAACAACAATATCTGAGACCGTGACCCGGGTGTTACTGCAGTCCACCTGCTCCTACGAGAACAAAGCTCCTGTGAGCACAAAGCTCCCATGTACACGTGGCCACAAAGGCACTTTTAGCCACAAAGGCGATCCATCCACAAAGGCTCTATATGTGGTTTCTGGCTCACCACCAACCAGCCACAAAGGCGATATATGTGGTTTCTGGCTCACCACCAACCAGCCACAAAGGCAGTATATGTGGTTTCTGGCTCACCACAAACCATCACTTTACAGTGACAAAAGATGGTTTCAGGCTGACCATAAACCATTACAAAGTGCTTTTAAGATCACCATGAACTTCCAAATGCCTTTACAAGGCTTACATTCCATACTTCAACATTTTGGAGTTTATGGGTACACATCATGACCATTACAAAAACCATCTAGACTTGCTTATAACATGCTAGGGAGTCTATTCCACAAACCACACTAACTCAAACAAACATCTACTTTGTTGTCCACCATAAACGTTGTTGCTGCTTCATTACCTCCTCTTCTGTTGCTCACATCTTGGGTATCTTTTTCAAATAAATTCTTGGAACTTCATGCTTATCCTGTCATTTGTTAGAGTCATGAATTCTAACAAAATAACTTTACCTACATTGAGTTAGATAGGCTCAATAAGGCTCAATAATATTTAAACATGATTCCAAGAAAAAAAAATCATAAACTCTTCAGATTTAATTTCTCTATCTCTACCCATAGATGATTATTTTCCAAACATACCAGCAGCCATTTTTTCACCAACGATACCTGTGAGGGGTCTACTGATAAAGAAACGGATTGATGACTTTTCAACTGGACTCAATGCAGTGCATTCAAACACTAATGATCCAAACATAGGCACACACATCCACACGAAGAGAACACAATTTTCCCTTCAAGATCAATAATCCAGGACTCCACGGTCTAATCCTTCATCGCGTTTTAGTATCCACTCCCCTGGAAACATAATGCCACTTCCACTGCTCACAGTATCAAGGCTTGGTAACTGCTTCCAAGCATGCTGCCTCATGCTCGCTGACGTACTGCAACAATTAAGACCCATTTTCCAGCTAATCTCCTCGCAATTGAAGATGCAAATCTATCTCCACAATCTATTTCCATCACACTGGGCACGCACAAACTTGATCATCCTCCAATCTCTGACGTAGCTCCAATTGATGTCGTTTTCACTGTCATGTCTTCATCATACCCTGCAAAAATTTTTAGTGTTGGAATGACCAGTTCCAACACACACTCAGAATTGTGACAATAGTTGGTCATACTAATGTCACTTAAATTACAACCAGTTTCATTGTCATGACAGTTAATCAATACATTACAAATTGAAAACATCATCAGAGAATTAAAAATTTGGATAGTAGCATAAACTTCTCCCTCTCTATATATCGAATGAGATGCAGCAAGGAGAGCAGCTCCAACACCAGAGCCATCATTTTTAATGATATATAGCCACACTTTCTGCGATCTTGGTTCCAAGGAGTTCTGTAGCGTCATTCACATTACCTCTTCCAATCTTTTCAATATTCCAGCAATTTTGAAATTAGCAGACTTTTAATAAGGAATCCAAGGAATTTATCTTAATTTATGGATGAAGCACAACCTCCATGAATCGAATAGCCTTCACCAGATGATACTACAAATAATAACACTCCTCAACGCACATTAAATAATGCAATGGCTCTCTCTCTGACGTGATTCTTCAATTCTCATTCAATTTGAATTAAAACAAACCACATAGAGCTGGATCACATTTCTGGTAAAATTCCTCCACATCAGTGGTGAGGGCTTTAATGATTCTAGCTCGACGACCCTTGAACTACTTGAAAAAATTTCTTCAATATTGTGGCCATTGTAAGAGCTAGCAGCACCCTCCATACTTTTGAGTCGAGTCTTAAATATCCACAACTTTCCATGGCAACGATTGCAGATGCCCAGACACCACCACTGAGGGGCAGCTTAGCGCCTTCTTTACGCCACACCTCTGCTGGATTTGCATCATCAAATAACGTGAAAGGAAAAGAAATGGCAGCTTCAACAAACAAATCACGGTTGCGACGCATGTAAGCATGAGAAGCCTTTTTGAACTTGTCATACGCATAGCGAGAGAACCAATAACGGATCGGCTGGATGACGGTCGTTCTGAGTGCTTAGCGAAGGAACTACGAGAACCCCTCCCACGGTTATATACCATGGCTGCTCCATCGTCAGAAACATAGCAGGAAACCTTGTCAACAGGATAATCCACGGAAAGTATTAACAGAACATTGTTTGCAGTAACAAGAGGAGGCTCCTTTAAAGGGTCAATTGTACTGTCTAGGACCTCTCCCAGCCGTGGGAGCACTTACTATGTAGACAGTTGAGGAGGTCGCTGAAAACAACTCTCCTCATAGGCTACCGAGGTCACCACACCTAGTTCGACCCTTCACAGGTCATGCAATTGCACTAAAACACCCTCTGCAACAAACTTCATAGAAGATCCACAATTCCTCCCATGTGAGCCCAAAAGAGCCCTGTCAGAATGATGCAAGCACAAAAAAAACTTCAACGCTTTGGCAAGCGCAGATAACGCTGTCATGTGGGATCAAATTCTTCCCATCAATCAAAATCAAAACTGGTTATGTGGCTCTTTCGCCGATCGAAAATTGTGTAAAGCACTGTTGATCGGCCACCGAGCCTCGAAATCCCAATAGCCACGTAGCCTTTGAAATCCAAGACCCTTATAAAAACACTCTGCAATCAATTATAACGAATGGCCTTCTCAGACTACAGAATGGAACGGAGGTGCCACGCTGCTATCATGCTGTATGTGCAACCATTTCTCTGCTACGCACTTGCAGATTCGTGGAGAAGCCACCCCACGATGCTCCTCCTCACAACCTCATTTCAGCAGCGATCAACCATTTCATAGTGCTCTCCACATTCGTCCTCTGCAAATCTACGTCGGCACCCCTGCAAATATCCACGCTTCACAACATAATCCCACTTCTGACACCAGCATGGAGAATGCCTAATTGTGGATGCAGATTGCCATTACTGGAATCCTCCACATGCTCTTCATCGATGCACAACATCATCTCCTCTCGCAATCTCTCGACTCCTTTAGATGCTCGTAACACAGCGTTAATCTGAGTGCACATCGACTTCCTACAGGTTCAAACCAAGACGCTTGTCGAGGTCTCCCATCGATGCCAAGGATCTTCACCTTCAGTTGAAAATAAAATCTCTTGCTCACTTATCTTTATAACGTCTGCAAAATCCCAAATACTCAAAATACCCACCCAGGCTGCATCTTCTGATTGCCATAATGGCAGCCTCAAATACCAAGGATCGAGCTGTGACCATGACTCAGTAGTTCCGTTGATCAAACGCAAGGGCCAACGCGTGGTCGATGCCGCCAATTGTGCATCCTGTGATTTCCAAAACGCTCACGGCAATCACATCACAGCGGAGTATAATACAGAGGAGTGAATTTCATAAAAAATATCTCAATTTCTTCTTCTCACCAAATTTACGCACCAGTGCCTCTACATAAACAACGAGCAGCGAGATTCTAGGGCATTCATATTGAATGGACAAACAAACTAAAAATAAACAAACCACATACATTGATTTAGATCAGCACCTGCCCAGGAAGGGCCAGAGGCCCTTACAGGCTCTGAAGCTCTGATACTAAGATAAAATATCACACTGCACACTCTATATAAATTCTATATTATGAATCAAAGAAATTACACACATATTTATACATAAAATAGTCTCAAGATAGGAACTCTATCTTGGACGCACAATAATGTGGTTGAGAGATTCTCTCAACCACACACTAAACTAGGAAAGAATATAGTTCTAACTACATCCTATTATGTAGGAACAAACTCCTCAAATGGAGAATTACAACCATAGAAAAGTAGGAATTAAATATTTCTAACTACTTCAACATTAAAAAAAATGATGACATTGTATTAATATGTGGTTTTCTCTAATAGATGAAAATACCAACATACCTATAAGGGTTGACATAATTATTAAATATATAAATAAATATACTTTTAATATTGATTAAAATAAAAAAGGAATTAGAAACATACATTTCAAAATGGAAGAAATCCATTAACAGGGAGGGGAACTATATTGGCAACCCAAAATGAATTATTAATGAATTATATCAAAATATTTTGATGCACAATATTGAGCACACAACAACTAATTTAAGGAAACAAGAAACAATGTTTATAAAAAATATTTCAGTTATAATCACATCTAAGAATATTTTGACAAAATATTATTAGATGTAATTATAACTGAAGAAAAAAATAAAATAAAAATATAAAATAAAAATAAAACAAATAAAACAAATAAAAATTATACGATTTATGCATCATAAAAGAAAATTTCCTAATAAAGAAATAATTCTCTCATAAAATCTTTAAACAATATTACGAAAAGACATTAAAGGGCAATGTCCCCACAATTGAAGTTACTACACTAGACCTCTACACAATGAGCTTGAGATATGTTCCCTCTACATGATGATGTCCTAAATGTATAAATTCTCATAGAAAAAAAATTATAGAAGTATTATATGACATGTATTAGTAGTGAAATGAAAGTCTTTAAAGATATTTATATGCTCCTCCTCAAAGGTGGAAGCCAACTCTAACATCTAGGGTTAACTAAAATTTATATAAAGAATGTTTAAATAAAAAAAACAATACTGCATTATCAATTTTGAAGAAAATGTAATTTTTTTTAATAGCATTATATGGGTATGAACACTAAGGGTGAGTTGGATATAAGAGAAAATTAAAATAAATAAAGTGCTTTCTGGAAATTCGCTCAGAATAAGAAGAAATTCAACATAATGTTTAGAGTGTGAATGATGTTGATGACGAGTTTTTTTTATTGTTAAGTTGTGTGGGTCGTATGATGAATGTGTCCTTAACCGTATGCTTGATAAATTATGACCCAAGGGCATATAAACTATCGAAATCACCCGAGGATCACACCTAGCCTTTAACATGGCTACATTTATTTTCCACTCAGTTTTAAACTAGTTATGTTGACATCACACAGTGCCTTAACAATAAACCTCATCACTATCTATTCTACACCCCATGGGTATTAATGAATAATACTTTATTTCAATGATGTTGACTTTAATATCTATTGAAAACTATCACTTTAATCTTACAATGATTGTTTTCTTTTTTTATATTTTCTTATATTTATTCAATATTGGTAAATGTAACAATGGGTATCATGGTGATATAATTCATACAAATACAAACATAATATTATGACTTTATATTACAAATAATTTTTTGTTTCTTTTTACTTTCTTGTATTTATGTAATATTGATAAATGTAACAATGGGTATCATGATGATATCATTCAAGAGCGTACAAAAATAATAGCTAACAAATACATATTATATTTTCAATTAGATCTCTCTCTCAAACACACACATACATATTTTAAGAATTAGATATCGAGTAATTTGGAATCGAATTTTTTGTATTAATTCCAATTCATATTTTTGGAATTGAAAATCACACCTATGGATTAAAAAAAGTTTAAATACACTTCTGAAAACCAATATTAATGTTTTTGGATCCCAATTTTGCACTTTAAAAAGTTTGATAGTGAAACCTAAGAATTAAAATTCATAGATTTTATATCTAATTTTTTTTTTATTAATGCAAATTTAGTAAATAAGGGGATCTTCTTATTATTCGACGCTAAACTTACTTCTATGGTTTTATATTTTTTTTCTCTCTTAAAGATAATTTTGACCACAACAAAAATGTACATTCTACATTAGGTGGAAACATAAAACTACACAATAATTCCACTTAGAATTTGTTTCTAAACGTGTCTACAATAGGCGGATCATGGTTTTGTATGTTTGAGTGCCGTGAGTGACAATTTACATTGCATTACATGGTGCTCTACATATTATTAGATGTCTGTATTATTTTAGATAAACCGCTAGTGAGTTGTTCTGCATCTTAAAACTTGGAGGCTTGTGATTGGATTTGGCTTGTAATTACCTAATTCCCATTATTTAATTTTTATAGGAATGTTTCGAGCCATCATTATTTCAAGCTGATAGGGCAATATGAGCATTTAAAATCCCTTAATCAAGGTTATTTTATGTTTATTTCTTCTGTTTCCATTAGTCGAGATAGTTTTCTTGTGAAACATTCATTCGACTTGTGATCTAGAGAGGAATTGTGAACATTTGTTATTCCATGTATATCCAAGAGTTTTCCTATGAAAGAGTACCTTAAACGAGGCTTGGAATTTCATCCCTTCAGAATAGATGTTCGAACCTCGAGAACTTATAATCCGTGCCTACCTTACCATCAGGATTATGTACATTGAGGTGAATGATAGTAATAAAGTTGAGGATGAGGGTAATGACATGCGGTTAGCTATCAACGGTCTCATCCTTTATCGTGAATGAAGGGAGGTCAAGTTGTGGAATGAGGTAACTACGAAACATGATGGTACTTACGAAAATCACCATAATGGAGAAGATATTATCATTAATGGCATAGAAGAACACTATTATATTAACCAATCATTTTCCTTCTCCCTATATTCATGTATTCTAGATTTTACTTGTTTTGAAGTTTACTTCCCTTAAGGGTCTAGGTGGCATCGTGAGAAAATCAGCTTCCTTCTTCCTATATTCATGTATTCTTGATTTTACTTGTTTTGAAGTTTCCTTCATTTAAAGGTCTAGGTGGCATCGTGAGGCAACTTAGTTTGCCATGAAAAATCTATGCAGGGGAATTTTAGAAGAAAAATACCCATATAAGATTTTAGAGAATGTATCATTATTTCATGAACTTCATCCTATTTTCATAAAACTACACACCAATATTAATCTAAGAGAACACTTGGTATCCATTGATTTCCTAGAGCTTGACTGCAAAAAGAATTTTACTTCAGAATGACGTATAGAGATCCTTTCCAAACAAAATTTGAAGGAGTGGACTTAACCATTTATGGAAGTTAATGTTCCTTTTTCTTATAAGATCTCTTACCCTTTATGTAATTCCTTAACACTCTTATTAAATAATTTCTTAACACTCTTATTAAAATTACTTTAGGCCTCATGAAATAGGAAGCTTAGGTGGGAAGTTGTTTTTGTTATTTAAGATTCAAAAATCTTGAATCGTAATGGTTATTATGTGTATGTGTAAAATGTAATGGTTTGTCATATAGATATACATTGTTATGAATTGGATACTTTATTATATTTTGGAAACGAGAAATATGATATTATTTTACTAAATCTTGATAAAGAGCAAGAGTGAAAAGAATGTCCAAGCTACAAACTTATTGTTGGAGTAAATTTAATGTCGTCACATGATTTATCGGTTAGTACACTCCTAAAATTACTTCTTATTATAAAATACATCATCTTTCAAGTATGGATGATTGAATTATATTTTTATCAATATAATTCTTTATGATTAAAAAAAGGTTGGTCATCATTCTATCTTTACCACTTGTTGATAATGCTAACGACTAGTCTAATTGCAAAGAATAATTGTTATTCATACACGTGGTGAAAATATCAACAAAATTGATTTATCCTTTAGCATTGAAAGTGCAATTCTAAGTAGGCATATGTATATAAAAAGAAGGTATATTCTAAATGCATATGTTAATTTCTTATCTAATGCAAATAGATAGATAGTGTGCATTGTTTTCAAGGTAAATAGATTAATCATGTGGATTGATTTTAATTTATTCAAAAAGTAATTATTGACAATGTCCATTTATTTTTATGTTAAAGTAATTATCAACCTAAGTCCATATTAAATGGGAATGAATAATAAAGAGCGTAGATCCATCTTAATCATGAATCTAGAGTCATCTTAAATAAGAATGAACAACGAGAAAGATGACATAGAAAGGAATAAGAAATTACAACTAAGTATTCCCAAAAACAATGGGAGAAGAAAAGAGTATATAAAAAAATACGTCATAACACATTACAATTGAACAACAACAAGAATAAATGAAAAAGAAAAAAATAAAAAAATAACATATCAAAGAGAATATCATTAAGAAGGGCACAAAAAATGACAACTAACGAGTGTCAAGAGAAAAAAATACAAGAAAATCCATAATGAATAGGAAATTTACAAAAAAAAGGAAAAGGAAATCACAACTAAATAAGATGAAGAACAAAGGAAATAACAAGCTTAACAACAACGACCATATTCTTAAGTAAAACAATATTAAACCAACTCATACATAGTACAATATGTAGAAGAAAATCCCATGAAAAAAAAGAGGTTTAAAATATACTAATGTCGAACCTCAACTTGTAAAATTTGTGATATGAATATTGCACATCAAAAATTGTGTGATAGGATTTATTGATTATCTCAACTTCAAATGTGTCATGTATAAGGAGTCATATTCAATAATTTAGGTATTTAATATCAATATAATTGTAATGTGCATGCGATGCATAATAGAAGGAAATATTTATATTAATATTCAGCATATTTAACATCTTTAAATTATTAGATTAGTCATATGTTTGAAAAAAATTGTGCGTTTACGCACCACTAAAACTAGCCTAGATCCATCTTACTGCTAGATTTATAAAGCATCAAAAGTAATCAAATATATTAAGGTGCAAGTTTTTTCTCATGTTCTGCACTAAAAAAGAGGTTTGCACCTCAAGAGATTCTATCCCTCTAAATGCTTGACAAATATAAAGTTAAGATGGATCTAGTCTAGTGTAAACTGTAATTTGAATTATTATCATAATATGCATGAGGCAATAAGAATTTCATGTTAAATGAACTACACATGTGTATAGTGAATATGAATTTTATAAATTATTATATTTATTACTATGCAATGGATGTTGATTATCAATAGTACTAAAATAAGAAGTAAATAATAATTAGTTATATAAATTTCACTGGGTTTAATGGTGAAAAACATGTGTTTTTTAATATAATATGGTCAGAACATTAAAATTAAATTATTATTATTATTTTAACTAGAATAAATAACATTTCATATTAAAAATCGATATTGTGAGGTGCATCATTAAATCAAAAGGTCAAAATTTTCAAATATTGGCCTCATAATATCTATTTTTTCCTCAATCCTCATATCCAACATTAGACTGATGTAAATACCACCTGATCTAACATCATTTTACTAATAATATTGCCAAAACAAACCTAATAACAAGAAAAATTTACACACCATAACAACTAGTGTTGAAAAGAGGGATGTTGCTCCCTAAAAAGAGGTCCAATTTTGAAGGAGGAGTTAAGATGATTTAAATTTGGAAGTGAATCTTGTGCATTAGATACCTTGTTACCATAAACATGAAAAAATTAGTAACACATTCCTTTCCCTACTAAAGCTCTTCAATTTTTTGTTGAAGAATTACAATTTCCTCTTCCCCTTGCCTAAGTTGTCTCCTTTGTTCCACCATAATTTCCATGGTTGTTGTGACAATACAAGCTAATTGGTTATAGTTATTCTTACTTTGGAGAAAATATTCCTAAAGACATAGGATATACTAATTAATTTTATGTTAGGTATCCCTTCAAAACACTATCCTTGTGATCCACAATGTGCCCTAATGATTTCAATTGTAAGAAAATGAAAGAATATAGAAACCATGAATTGCAACATAGGTAAAACACCTACGTGAGAGAACATATCTAGCCTTTAAATCCTAATTATAACCACCCTTTTTGCACCTAATCCATATTCCCATGAAGAAAATGAAGTTTTAAGTTGAGGAAAAAAGTAAGCCATCTAATGACTAAAATGGAAAGTTGGAAAACCAAAATTAAAATTGATCTTTAATAAAAATTAGTACCATCCATCACTCCATCCATATTCTAATATCCAATATCTAATTCATGTTTATGTCCTTGAACTACAATGGTGTAAATATTCCCATATGGTTAACAATCTACCTCCATGAACACCTATCCATGACTGTGGCCTTATCATAGGGATACATAGAGTTACAAACTACTAATCACCTCCAAATGTTTAGATATGAATGAAGTAACACTTGTGCAAAAAAAATGCAACATGTCACTCCAAAATTTCATCAAGTCAGGGAAATGGATGTACAAGTGGAAGTGGAGGGCACACTCCATCAATGTCCTCGACAAAAAAATCATCAACCCATCAATTCCATTAGGTAACATACATATCCAAACTATACTTACTCATTCATCGTATGTCTAATCTCCTCTACATTCATTTGAACCATAAATTCCATTGTCCTAACATCACCTAAATTTTTTCCACCATTAAACCAATATCTTTAATGATAACACAAATGTGTAATGTTCATTCTCATTATATGTGTACAAACTAATTTGATGGGGCGGAGCCCTTAACACAAAAACTGTGCTAAAAAAATATGGAATAAAACTTAATACAGGTCTCAAAATTATTACTATATAATCAACTATATCATAGACCACATTACAAATTCGATAATTATGAATTTATTTATCTCAATATTGGTGATTCTGTATGATACGTCGACAGATTTGTTTTTAATTCTCAATCCTTATTGATTAATTGTTTTTGTCCTTGTGACTGGCTTATGAACAACTGTAGGACTTTCTCGGAGTCTGTTCTCCCGCGCTGTATCAAACCCTAGCTCTATCAGCTACCACTCATTTTCATTTGTTCGAGTGCTGTGAGGGTTTTTTCTTTATGTATTCTGATACTGTGAGGCTTTCGTGAGGGTTTTATCCGCAATTCTTAACTCTCTTTTCACGTTGCTTCTCCGTGGCAAGGATTTTCCAAGTCTTTTAATGGCGTTCTACAGTTCTTCACAAAATGGTGATTCTCTGTTCTTTTTATTACTTACTGGTTCCTTCTATACACTGTTCGGCCCGGTATTTTTTTTTTGGACTCTGCCTCTAGTTCTCTTATTTTTTTAACTGATTATTTTTTACACTTACAGGTCGAAATTCACCGGGGTTTTTCGATGTTTGCCACAGATCAACTCACTCTTCGAAAGGTAAGCTAACCATCCATGATTTAGTGTTCTCAGTGTTTTTATGAGACTCTAATGTCTTTTCTCCTCGTGAGCAGGTCCTTGTGGATTTTTGACCAAAATCCTCTCTTTTGTTCAGTCTTTCTTTGTCCAAGTAAACTATACTCTGCGAACACTCTTACTTTCTCTTGTTCTGATCTCAATGTTTGTTTTTAAGATGTCCGAGTACCTACCCTTGAAATATTCATTCATTTGCAAGTGATTACAGATTCGGTCGCTGGAATCCTTCTAGCTTCCACAATTATCGTCCCCCAAAAAAATGGGTAGGGTCGCCTCCTTGTGTGTCTCTGTTAATTGGTGACTTAACTGGTTATAGAACAAGGTTTGAAAAAAAATGATTCCGCGTTCAATATTTTTCTACTTACGCTCGTTCATTTGTTAGATTTGCCTTCTGGTTAAGGCATTGTTAGTTCAGGGTTTTGAAACCCCAAGCTCTGGTCTTGGATATGTAAAGTTTCTTGTTTATATTTCTCCAAGACTCTTCAGTAGAGACATTTTTTTATGTATATCAATGGAATTTCTTATTAAACTCTATTCAAATGTAGAGAAAGTTGTAATACCTGGAAAGATTTATAATGCCTGTTAATTTCGTGAATGTATGTGAATTTCTCTCGCTTGTATGAGCTTGCTCGTAATCATATGCTTCAACTCGTCATATATTATAATTGCTTCGGTGTCTGTGTTCAATGTTACTTAGGTGTGCCTTAATTACAATCTACCCTGCACGATAAAGTAAACAATATATAGAAAAAGTAGTATAACAGTATTTGGCTGCAATTTAATCTCAGATGGTTTCTTGAAACAGAATCTCTGTTTCATTTTATTATTCTCTTTCTCTGTGTGTGATGGAAATCAACCTTCAGAATGTATTTTTTCTCCCTTTTGTATCACTGTATGAAAACAGTTTTCGGTTTGAAACTGTCATCAGTTATTGTAGTTACACTCTTTACTTTTGTTCTTTTAATATAAGAAAAAATTTCAAATGAAAATTAAAATAAAAATTTTAAGTGAAAACTACATAACTTAATTAACTATTAGGCCCTAATGATGGAATTCCTAAAATAAAATAAAATAAAATAAACCTAGGTTCAATGAACTGTCAGCAATCAACTGTAACAGTAAGACAAACGCCTGTCTTTTTTATTTACCCTGAGCTGGATGCTCTTGCATCAGGCTCCCAGGGTAACAAAAATCCATGGCTCTGTTCCATGAGATCCTCAACAGAAGAGCCTGCTCGTTGTATTTGCGTTGTGTCAAGCCACGAACTGTCCTCAATGGGACAGTTTTTCCACTTGACAAGGTACCGTATGTACTCCTTCCTGTGAGTGCGCTTGGCTACTTGTGTGTCGAGAATTCTCTCGATCTCAAGGGGTTGCGCCATAGGCATTTTCCTCATCCAAGAACCACTTCCAAACTGGGTGTCTAGTTCTGGGCCTGCTGCCATGTCGTCTTCAGGACTGGCAGTATATGGAAACAGATCTTCCACATTAAAGATGGGCGATATGCCTATCCCTGGTGGCAATTGTAATTCACAGGCATTAGCGGAAAAATTTTGAAGAATTTTATAGGGGCCAATCTTCTTAAAATTCAGCTTGTTATATTCGCCCTTGGGAAAACGTTCTTTGCGTAAATGGGAAAGAACTTTGTCCCCTACATTAAACTGAACTTCTCGCCTCTTCAAATCTCCTTGCTGCATGTATTTCTGACTATTTTCCTACAATTTCGACTTCACCTACTCATGTAAATCGCTCATTGCTTGGGCGAAATCTTCCCTGTCAACACTCCTTCTTTCCAAATTTCCCAAATCCCGTAGTTCATGCACTCTGCAAGGATGCATGCCATACAGAACCTGAAAAGGACTATGTCCAGTGCTACGATTTGGTGAATCATTATAAGAAAAGTTTGCTTGAGCAAGTACACAATCCCACATCAGTGAATTTTCACCAATCAAACTTCGTAGCAGGTTTCCCAAGCTCCTGTTCACCATCTCCGTTTTCCCATCAGTCTATGGGTGATATGCGAAGCTTAAATTAAACTGAGTGTCCAACTTCTTCCACAGGGTACGCCAAAAATGTCCTGTGAATTTCACATCCCTGTCATAAATAATGGACTTTGGTAGGCCATGCAATCTGACGATCTCTGTGAAAAAAAATTGTGCTACATGAGTGGCATCACTGGTTTTTCGACAAGGAATGAAATGTGTCATTTTAAAAAACATGTCTACTACCACCATCACCGAGTCAAAACCTCGCTACATCCTGGGCAGACCCAAGACAAAGTCCAAGCTGACTGAGTCCCATGGTCTACTTAGAATAGGTAGTGGCATATAAAGTCCTGTATTTTGGCTTTGTCCCTTCGCCAATCGGCACATTTTACATCTAGTCACATATCGCTGGACATCTCGTCGCATCCTTGGCCAGTAATAAAAATGTTCGAGCTGTGATAAAGTCTTTTCTATGCAGAAATGTCTGGCTAGACCTCCACTGTGCTTCTCCCAAATAATATTCTCCCTCATCGAACAGTCGGGAATGCATAACTGTCCTCCTCTGAATAATAACCCTTCCTGCAAATTATAGTCTAGCCATGGACTATTGTTCCTCAACAAAGGGTTTTGACAGGCTTCATAAGCCTCTTTAAAATCTGCATCTGTCTGATACAAGTCCTTCAAATGCTCAAAACCCATCACTTGTATCGTACTCTCCTGTAAGAGCAAAGCTCTTCTGCTCAACACATCTATGACCTTGTTGGCCTGTCCACTAATGTGTTTCAACACAAATGTGAAACTCTGCAAATACTCAACCCATTCTTCATGTTTATGGTTTAATTTGTGCTGCTGCATAATATACTATAATGCAAAATTATCAGAAAATGAAACAAATTCGTTACCTAATAAATAGTGTCTCCAATGCTTCAGTGCTTGGATGACAGCATAAAATTGTTTGTCATAGGATGATTAATTTTTCCTGCTTTCATTCAACTTCTTACTAAAATAAGCGACCGGCCTGTCCTCCTGGCTAAGTACTGCCCCAATGGCTGTACCACTAGCATCACAACAAACTTCGAAATGATTGTTAAAATTAGGAAACCTCAAAATAGGTCTTCCAGTGATCCTCTTCTTCAAAGTCTGAAAACTTCTCTATGTTGCTTCTGTCCAACAGAAAGGATGATTTGCGTTTTTGATTGTATCCAACATGGGTGTGGAGATTCCACTAAAATATTTGATAAATTTCCGATAAAAACTTGCCAACCCATGAAAACTTTGAACCTCAAATGGATTCTTTGGGGATGACCAGCTAACAATAGTTGCAAATTTTTCTGGGTCCATCTTCAGCTCATTCTCTACAATCAAAAAACCTAAATAAACCAATTCCTTTTAAAAAAAAGTACATTTTTTCAGATTTATCAGCATCTTGGTCTGCTACAATTTCTCCAACACACTTCGAACATGTCGAAAGTGTTCTTCCTTAGTCTTGCTGAAAATCAAAATATCGTCAAGATAAACAATCACATATTTCCCAATGAACTCTTTCAGCGCTTTGTTCATCAGGTGCATAAACGTACTAGGTGCATTACTCAAATCGAATGGCATTACCAGCCACTCATACAACCCTTCATTTGTCTTGAAAGTTGTTTTCCATTCATCCCCTTCTTGAATTCGAATCTGGTGGTAACCACTCTTCATATCAATCTTTGAGAAGTATGCTGCTCCACTCAAGTAGTCCATAATGTCATCCATTCGTGGCAATGGAAACCTGTATCTAATAGTAATTTTATTGATAGCTCTCGAATCTGTACACATCTTCCATTCTCCACCTTTCTCAGGAGCTAAAACTATTGGAACTGCACAAGGGCTCAAACTTTCCCTTATCAACCCTTTATCTAATAGTTCCTGTACCTGCTTCCCAATCTCTTAATTTTCCTTAGGACTCATTCAATATGCTACCTTTTTTGGTAAACTAGCTCATGGTATAAAATCAATATGATGACTAATACTTCTCTTAGGGGGAAAATCATCTGGTAAATCATCCACTATAATGTAACCAAAATCTTGTAACATATCTTGGATTTATTCTGGTAGATATGTAATTTTAGTATGCAATATCATTGTTTTTGGCCTCCTTACAACAAAAAATTTGATTTCATTATCCTCGATCTGCTTTGAAAATTATTTTCCTCGCACCAAAAATGCTTTGAATCCACTGGTTTCTGTTGTCTCTTCTTCCTTGATGGGTACAAGCGTATGCTTAATCCCATCCTTAACAAAATTGTAATAGTTTGTCTTCCCATCGTGCACCACTTTCCTGTCATACTGCCATGGTCTCCCTAACAGTATATGACACATGTCCATAGGCATAATATCACAAATAACTTTATCCTTATACTTGCCAATATGGAACTCAACTTCACACTGCTCATCAACTAACAGTTGATGTCCTTTCTGTAAACACAACACCTTGTAGGGAGTGGGGTGTTTCAGTCTCTTTATCCCCAACTTCTCTACCATTTTTGTGGCAACTAAATTGTCTGTACTTCCACTGTTAGTTATCAGTTTGCAGCATTTACCATGTGATTTTCAAACTGTCCGGAATAATGCTTTTCTTTGATCCAGTTCAACTCCCTCTTTTGCTAGTTTCAACAACACTTTATTCAACACTAAGGCCTCCCATGTCTCTGGTACATTCTCTACCTCTTGGGGTGGTGCTTCTTCTTCCTCCATCTAGGCAAAAAATGTTCCTCTACCTCCCAGTTCACCCTCAGGACAGTCATAAGACTTGTGCCGCCATTTATGGCACCTATAACACTGGATAGCAGCTCCTCTGCCTCTGCCATTACCTCTTCCATGCTGGTATGGCCTTCCCCATCTAGTGTTATTGTCTCTTTCTATTGTTCCTAGATTCTTTGAATTGCTGACTTCATCACTAGAATTGGCAGCTCTTCCTCTGCCATAGGCCCGTCCTTTCTCTCTACAAGATCCTCCTCCTCTTCTGGCATTTTTCTTTCTATTTATTTTCTCCTTTGCTTTTAAGGCACTCTGATATGCCTCATCTATATTTATAGGTGAAATAATACTTATTTCAACTAGTATTTCCCACCTCAATCCATTCACAAACCTTGCTGTTTTTTTAGGGGTGTCTTCTATATAACCAGCTCTCAAATTTAATCTATATAATTCTTCAGTGTATTATTTTATAGTTAACCCCTTTTGTTTCAAATTTTGTACCTGCCTATACATCACAATCTGGTAATCTTTGGGTAATAATTTACCCTTCATTTTAGCCTCCATCCTGGCCCACTTCTTTATAGGTTGCTTATTCAACCTTTTCCTCTTTGCCTGGACACAATCCCACCATAAGGACGCATGTCCTTTCAACTTGGTGGCAGTGAATTTCACTTTCTTATCTTCGTTGATCTCCTCATAGTCAAAATATTTATTCAGCTCACTGAGCCAATCCAGCAACACCTCTGCTGATAAATTTCCATCACAAGTAGAAATCTCATGCTTTGGCTTACTACCTGCTAAAAAAACTGACCTAAACATTATGATTTTAGGTCCTTCTCCATCTGAACCATCTATCGTCTCTGCAGCTTTTTCATCACTGTCACCTCCTCCCTCGGGATCTCTTCTCCTTCCTGCCTCTACTACTTCCAAACGGGCATTCAAAATTTGAATCTCTTCCTGCAATCCTTCCTATGCTACTATTCAAATAGCTCTTCCTCAACCTCGTTGACCAACCTCCATTTCTTATAAAACACAGCCTTGCTCCGATACCAAAATTGATGGGGCCCAGGCCTTGACACAAAAACTGTGCTAAAAAACTATGGAATAAAACTTAATATAGGTCTCAAAATTATTACTATATAATCAACTATATCATTGACCACATTACAAATTCGATATTATGAATTTATTTATCTTGATATTGGTGATTCTGTATGATACGTCGACAGATTTGTTTTTTATTCTCAATCATTATCGATTAATTTCGTTTTTCCTTGTGACTGGCTTATGATTGACACCTGTCATACTTTCTCAAAGTCTATTCTCCTACGCTGTATCAAACCCTAGCTTTATCAGCTATCACTCATTTTCATTTGTTCGAGTGCTGTGAGGGTTTTGTATCTGTGTAATATGATATTGTGAGGGTTTCATGAGGGTTTTCTCCACAATGCTTGACTCTCTTTTCACGTCGCTTCTCTGTGGCAAGGATTTTCCAAGTCTTTTAATGGCGTTCAGCAGTTCTTCGGAAAATGGTGATTCTCTGTTCTTTTTATTACTTACTGGTTCCTTCTATGCACTGTTCAGCCCGATATTTGTTTTTGGACTTCGCCTCCAGTTCTCTTGTATTTTTAATTGATTCTTTCTCAAACTTACATGTCAAAATTCAACAGGGTTTTTCGATGTTTTCCACAGCTCAAATCGTCCTTCGAAAGGTAAGCTAACCATCCATGATTCAGTGTTTGCAGTGTTTTTATGAGACTCTAATGTCTTCGCTCCTCATGAGTAGGTCCTTGTGGATTTTCGACCAAAATCTTCTCTTATGTTCGGTCTTTCTTTGTCCAGGTAAACTATACTCTGCAACGCTCTTAATTTCTCTTGTTTTGATCTTAATGTTTGTTTTTAAGATGTCCGAGTACTAACCCTTGAAATTTTTGTTCATTTGCAGGTGATTGCAGATTCAGCCGATCGAATCCTTCTAGCTTCCACAATTATCGTCCCCAAAAAAAGGGTAGGGTCACCTCCTTGTGTATCTTTGTTAATTGGTGACTTAACTGGTTATAGAACAGGGTTTGAAAAAAATGATTTTGCGTTCAATATTGTTCTACTTCTGCTTGTTCATTTGTTAGATTTTCCTTCTGGTTAAGGCGTTGTTAGTTCAGGGTTTCGAAACCCCAAGCTCTAGACTTGGATATGTAAATTTTCTTGTTTATAGTCCTTTGGGACTCTTCAGCAGAGACATTTTTTTTATTTATATCAATGGAATTTCTTATTAAACTTTGTTCAAATGTAGAAAAAGTTGTAATACCTTGAAATATTTATAATGCCTGTTAATTTAGTGAATGTGTGTGAAGTTCTCTTGCTTTTATGAGCTTGCCCATAATCATATGCTTCAGCTCATCGTATATTATGATTGCTCAGTGCCTGTGTTCAATGTTACTTCTATGTGCCTTAATTACAATTTACCATGCACGATACAGTAAACAATATACAGAAAAAGTAGTATAACAGTATTTGGCTGCAATTTAAACTCAATTGGTTTCTTGAAACAAAATCTCTATTTCTTTTTATTATTCTCTTTCTCTCTGTGTGATGGAAATCAACCTTCAGAATGTATTTTTTCTCCCTTTTGTATCACTGTATGAAAACATTTTTTCAGTTTGAAACTGTTATCAGTTATTATAATTACATTCTTGACTTTTGTTATTTTAATCTAAGAACGAATTTCAAATGCAAATTAAAAGAAAACTTTTAAGTGAAAACTACAAAACTTAATTAACTATTAGGCCCTAATGATGTAATTCCTAAAATAAAATAAAATTAAAAAAACCCAGGTTCTATGACCTGTCAGCAATCAACCGTAACAGTAAGACAAACACCTGTCCTTTTTGTTTACCCTAAGTTGGATGGTCCTGCACCATAATTGTTTAGGGATTGGATTAAAACCCACCCTTTAATTAATATAAAGGGTACTTGGCTCAAAAGTGGTGCCCCAATTAGCCAATAAATTAACTTCTTGGTTATCATGAAGAAGAACATGAAATAATGTGCATGAGGATAACCTATTTAATTAAGTGTAATCTTTTTAAAAATGTTTAATAGTATTAGGTCTACTAGATAGGAAACCATATGGGGATGATTATTTATGATGCTAGAGTCTGCCAGAATAATTATATTATATGGATTGAAAAAAAAGGCTTTAAAAAACCCTTCATAGAGGGAATAAGCTTTAACATGGTTATTAAAAGCATGACCGAGACCCATAAAAATTTGTGTTCCACTTTTTTCTCCATGGTAAATGATAAATCGTGTGTCTTACCATCTCTATTATCTTTATTAAATTTGTCTAATTAAAATCTTTAAATTTTAATATAAATATTTTTAATTATATGATATAGATATCACAAAATTAGTAGGAAGAACTTATAAGCCATAAGAATATATAGTCTACATAATATTAAATAAATTGGGTGTAGTCAAATGATTAAATAAATAAATCTCAATGTAATGTATCAAATTAATTTATAATATTAAAAACTAAATTAATTAATTAAAAATAAATTTGTGAATTTAATATTAAAGTAAAATATATATTTTTTTGAATTATATAATACACCTTATTTAAATATTTTAAATAAGAAAATCGTAAAACATTAAATTCATTACCCAATTCCTTTCTCCTTAAAACAAATCCACAAGGGATATCATGTTAATTATCATTTTACTTGTGTTAATCGATTAGATATGTTTGACATTAAAAAAATCTATATTATATGGTGTGAGAAGGTATTTAGTCGTGGGAAAAAATGGGAAACAATGAACGATTGAAAAACATCATGTGTACCTATCATATGGCTTTCACCATTATGAAATTAAATAAAAATTTGAAAAGTGAGATGACATTCATTTCCTTCTAAACCATAATAGTAAACCATTTAAAGAAAAACGATCAGGTTTAATGATATATTAGTTTCATCGAAACAGGCAACCTCTTACCTTTTAAAGAGATTTGGAACTAAACAAACAGCGTCTAGCCTTGAAAGACAATAAGAGCTACTTTCGCAATGAATCTTAAAATACACAAGACAAAAGGTGAGAAAATTAAAATGATTTTATAATATATTATTTAAATTTGTAAAAAAGTTATAATCATTGAAAAGAGAGTTTTTCTATAGATTTTTTTGTTTTAGGTCAATAAATATATATATATATATATATAAGAGATGTTCGATGTTTAGATCAATCTTAAATCACATAAAGTACGATATATCTATAATTTAAGTTGTTTATCGAAATGAATATTGAAATAAGTATAATTAAGATAACTATATTATTAAATGTGTTGATATATGTCGATACAGATTTAATAATTTCTTTATAATCACATTTTCATAAGTATAATTACGACAAATATATTATTAAATTTGGTTGATATATGTCGATACAGATCAAATAATTTCTTTATAACCACATCTCCTCTTAGGGTTTCATTGGTCACACTATGTGGAAGGTTAGTTAATAAGATATGCATAATAATATGTATTTTTATAATCATATTTGAAACTTTAGCTATGGTCATTTTTTAATATTTCATACTTACTAAAACTACAAAGAATGTACAACTATGGATGGAAGCTTGAACCAAGGTATGAAATCGTAAGAGATGGGGATTGAACCAAGCAGTTATGTCTTCTTTAGTTGAATGAGTTTCTAAGCTTATTAGGAAAAGTATTACAAAGATGCTTGAGTAGTGATTAAAAAAATATAAGTCTCCATCTTGCTCACACAAAGAGGGACATTTCAATCCTTGGAAATGGGAATTGAAATTTAGCATAGCCCCATTAAGATATCGACATATATCAACCACATGCACAACCACATTAGTAATTGTGGTTGATAAATATCGATAGACATCAACGATATCGATATAATATTAATATTATTATTGATATAAATAAATATATTTATTATTATTATTATTATATTATAATTATGATAATAAATATAATAGTAATTTATAATTATTATTATTATATTATAATAATATGATAATATTATTTATAAAACCAATAATATGATAAACTCGGGGGATTATTGATATTTTATACCCAAGGTATTAATATTATAAACCAAAGAGATTAATAAACCCAACTGTTGACGTTGTGATAATGACCCTCCAAAATATTTTCCTTAGTCAATTTTGGAGCCTACATGAACTATCATTTCAAGCTATCTTGTGTTGCCTTGTTATTTGTCCATGTTTTCTATGTGTCGACTATCCTTAGAACATTCCTAAGAATTACTTTTCCTCCTAGCTCAAAGTTTCCTAAGCGTCATCTTCTTATCGTTGGAAGTGAATTTTCATATTGCTTAAGATATTAGGAAAATTAGTAGCTTTCTTCGACTTACTGATTAGATTTCTTCACTTGGCATGCATACCACACAAGAAAAAAATCACAATATTTTCTCTTAGAGAAAGTGTGCTTTATAAACTTACTCGTTACACGAGCCTTGTTGGAGGAAACTGCACCCTCCTAAGCATCATTACACTTTTAACTCTCAACAGAGAACATTTTCTTCTCTTAGTGGGGCACACTTCTTATCCTCAAGGAGATCACACTCCTTGTTAATAGTGATTGCATCATCTTTGTCTTCAATTCCAACACACTCCTTGTCCTCAAAGAGTGTGCCTTCTTCTTACCCATGCATGCACTCTTTCTTCTTTTCATGTTGAGCAAGGCTTCTTTACTTGGCTTAACTAACCCTCTCATCAATCGACAAGTGGTGAGAATGTGTTACATTTCTTTGCGTGTAAATTATTTTAAAAGTTTTCTAGCTCATTATTCATTCTCATAATCACTATTCACTTTGGGTTGAGTGCACTTTCTCACCACAAGGAGCTTTTCTTCAATCTTTGTCTCAAGTGAATGGATTATAGGAATGTTTTGTAACCTGTCATTTTTATTTTATTTTGTCATATTTAGTGACACTTTTATTTTCCTTAGCGGAATTTAAATTTTTTTTCACATATGAAGTGTCATTTTCATACATGCCTCCTCATAAAAATGTCATATTTTTATTGCAAGTGGCATATCTAGTGACTCTCCACATTCCATGACCTTTCGCCTTCCATTCATGATTGTGATAGATCTTATCAACACTTGCAGCCCTTCTTTTTCATTGTTAAAGTGTTTTTAACTTCATGTCGAACTTCACTTAGTTGTTTTGAGACTATCTTTAAAATTAGCGAACTTTTGGAAAACAAAGACACATTGTTCATCAAAATGTTTCCTTTCAAGAAAAAAAAAACTTCAAGAGTGCACTACACACTCTCAAGAATTAAGTATGCCCCTCCTTGTTCATTTATACTATGCCCTCCATCCAATTAGTGTCCCTCTCTCTCTCTTCAAGAACGCATAGTGCATATTTATGTCTCAGTTAGGCCTTCGTTGTCCATTGTTTTTCTGACATGCATCCTCTATTTATTTTTTTGTGGCATTTATCACTTCTAGTGGCTAGTCAATATATCATGTCCCACTTTGGATAGGCTTGTGCTTCTAGCTTTCCTAGTTTTTCTCTTAATCACTTTCTTTTGAATAGTTTGTATGTGATAGTTATGGGATTTCTTGAAACTAATAATTTTTATCCATGAGTGAAATTCCACTTGTAGGTGCTTGAAATACAGAATACATTACTCTCTCATCATCTACTGAGACAGTTCCTCATAGAGCGCGACAAGCAATTTCAAAAAAACCTTCAGAATATAGTAGCAAGGAGGCAATGGAAATTACTAAGAAAATTGTTCCTATTTTTTCAGGCAAACAATGTTTCATTGATAAACGTTTGAAGGTATCATGTAAGGACATGAAATATGATTTTATGAAGAATCAATTCCCAAAAAAAAATCGAAGATAGGGAAGTGTAGATAAATATAAAGAGGTCATGGATACATAGAATTGAATGAATATTTATATTGATGCCTTGTGCAGAAGGTATCGAATGTATATTGTTAGACATAAAAAGCAATAATTTGGTCTTTAGTAGTGAAAGTGCGAATGATATTGTAACTTACCCTCCACATGACATACATTCTTACTAAAATATGGTAACCCACAAGCAGTATGCAAACACACTTTTTTATGCAACTTTTGAAAATATCCATACTAAGGAAGTTATAAAATCCTAGTACCAAGAGCCTAAAGAATTCTACCAGAGACCAAGTATATTTTACTAGAATAAATATTTGTGAAAGGTTTACTAGTATCTCATGGAAATATGTTTTAGACTACATGGAAGGAAGAATGCATACTACTTTAAGGAGAATTGGATTTAATTTCTCAACTTGGATGTCTCAAGAGGAAATTTTTTCAACTATGACAATATCCTCTCCCATGAGATATAAGAGTCACAAATAGCAGATTAAGACAAAATTACAAGCTAAACAAGAACCATAGTTATACACACGCGCTTATCTTCTAGATGGTATCTACACTCATTATGAGTTCACTAGGATGAAATTGAACTGGAAACCTCAGGAGAAGCTACTTGTCTACTTTCATTACAGACTATTATCAAATGCTATTTTTTAATGAGTTTATGATAATTTGGCCAAGAATTTGTTTTAATTTGTCTATAATATGATATTTGAGACATAACCTCCCCGCATGACAGATGAGTTGAAGAAAATGCTTTATGAGATATAATATTGGTTTTCTTCACTACACATCACATACGCTAGATATTTCGGGTATCATACAACCCCTCAACTTATGCCTAGATATGTGACCAATATGGTGGGCTTGTAGGAGGTAGCGTATAAGTTGAATAAGGTATTTCCTACACAACTAGAGAGGAGGAAGAAGGCTACTTGTCCCTCTTTTACTTGATAAATTGGACATTATGAGCTCAATATCCTTAAGGCGAATGATGCTGAAATTGAAGAACTGAACTACCTTCATTTTGGAACAATGATTTTTCATAGATATGATCCTAGAAAAAAATTCAGACAACACTGTGACAAGATACAGTAAAATTAGTCGTATGGACCTATAACCATACCAGAAGATGAGAAAATTAAGAATTCATACGATTCATTGAGAAAGAATCATACAACAGACGAGGTTGGTCGCTCCAAGGTTCCATAGGTACCATATATATAGATGGATGATGTTCAATAGGAATCAACTACCCAAGCATACACTGTAGCACCTAGAAAGAAGATAAAGCATGATCCAATGGCAGAGGGTAGTAAAAATTTCAAATTTGATCTGATGTGCAAAGTGGAAATTAAGGAAGAGAAACAAAGGACATAGAGGTAGGAGGAGAAGAAAAAGCTTGAAATAGAAAATCGACTAGAAGAGAACAAAAGATAATAGGAGTGCTTATAGGAAGAGGAAGAATAAAATAACAAGCTAGATGACTTTTTGCACTAGAGAGTAGAAGAGGAAAGGAAAAGAATGGAAGAAGAGGAACAAAAAAAGTAGTTACATGTTGAAGAAATCAAGAGAAAACAAGAGGAAGGAGCTACATAGATAATGGAGGAAGAACAAATGAAACTAGCCCTTAGTCAGAACCCCCTCTCATTGGTGGCCATCTCCCATTCATCAAAATTGGAACTTTTCCTCTGCCTAATGAAAAGGTTCTAGACGTGCTCATTTTTACCTTTGAGTAACTAAAGGAGAGGATTTTACGTGAATTGCGAATGTAATTTCCAAATGGTCCTATTCATCCACTCTCCATATCCACACAGATGGTGCTAGCATCTAATACCAAGAGAAATCCTATATCATTCATGGTGGAAAATTTGGCTTTTGCAATAGCAACATGAAATAAAACATAGTACCTTATGAGTGAGAATGAATTATTATGAGAAAACCTAGATTCCATGAAAATATAGTTTGATCATGTTACCGCAGAGAATCGATGGTTGTATTTTACTAGTATCAACATGAGAAAACTATGGTCTGCCATTATTGAAGAACGAAAGATGGTGGAAGACACCATGAAGCAACTATAAAATGATATGATTCTCTTGCTTGAGGTGGTGGCACACTTGGTCTAAATTCATAAGAAATATCGAGATATACTAAAGCTTATAAAGGTTACAAGCAGAGCTGTATATTTGATACAGGATTGGGGTGTCAAGTATCCTAATGTTCCTAACCAGTTGGTAAGGAAAGACAGGATAACAACTGAGGTGGAAAAATCACAATTAATACTTCATACACATAACTAAACCTATGTTTTTGAATAGGCGACCAATGCCATAACGTCTTATGCTTGAATGTAAAGTGGTGTACATTCCACGGCACAAAAACATAAACTACCTTATGTGGGTTCACTTGGAGAAATAAGAGCTATGTATGTCATCATGTGGGAGATAAAAGAGTTTGTGGAGAAAATAAGGAAAGAAACAAATCAAGAAGTCTTGGAGATCACCAAGAATGTTAGTCTATAGTACGCAATTTCCAACTAAAGTTTAGATGAATTTATCTTGGTTGTGGAATAGAATATAGTCAAGCTCGAAATTTATATTAATAGATGCTTTGGAGGTGAAGATGTGATATATTGCAGAGCTACAAGTCAGAGTTAAAGTTATCACAACAGAGTTCATATCATAGTTCTCCTACATCAGAGATGAACTCCATCTTTTAGACATTGATTTGTCCTTTTTTCCAAGAGGTGTTTTTTATTATTATAGTATTTTCCTATACAGCCACCATTTTGATGCCATTTGTATTTTATGAAATAAGTCAAATGTAAGATAATTCCAAGAGAGACATGTGGAATGTGAAAATTTACATAGAAGGCCATAGGTTCTAGAAATCAAAGAGTCATTAATAAGCTCAAAGGTCACTAGAATTTGTTATAAATAAGTTGTCATAACTCAAGAAAAGGGATTGGAACTTTAGAGATTTGGCCTTGGCTTCTCTCGTGGTGCATTAGGGAGAATATCATTCTTTTGGAGAAGAAATTTGTAGCTTCAAGTTCAAATATTGGAGCTACTATTTCATCAATGTAACAATATACTGGGAATTTCCTTAATTATCAGAAGCTCTTGGAGCTGACACTCTTTCATGCATGTATCGTAAATATTGTAAGACCATTATTTATCTGTTTGCGGTATATGTTATGTCATGCACAATAAACTTAATTAAATACTTCATTTCTTTAGCTATGAATCTTGTTAAGTGAGTGTTGTTATGCATTCATATCATTATTGTTATATTGTGAACTATTTTGCAAGTTAATCAACAAATCTTTCTCAATTACTCTGGCATGTCTCTCTTAGGATAGTAATAATGATTTTCTACTAGAGTCACGTCTCTTATCTCTCTTTATACCTCACAAAGCGAACACACTTGCTACCCCAAAGTTATATGCACGATCTCTTGTGCATCTTTTGCAACCAAGTTTTTCCTTTAGAATCACTCGCAACAGAGGCCAGACCTTATATCCGGATAGGGCTCATACACAAAACAACGGGATGCCTAATTGGGACTTCACATTAGGGAGACCCTGTGCATGTTGGAGGCATCCAACCTTGTCAACATCCTAGCTAGAAGGAGGGCCATATGATAATTTGATCGTGTAAAGTATTTTTGAATATATTTTCTTAAATGGATGCATACCAAATCATAACGTTGAGGTGATTTTCAAAGGCTATGGATATTTCAATCCCTGTATAATTCTTACATAACTTGTAACATTTAACTCATGATGGAAAGGGTCCAATGCCCGCCCTTGATTATGTTGTTCAATTTGTTAAAAAAAAAAATTCAAGTGAAGTTCATTCATAAGATATTATTGGTTGGTTATTCACCCTCACTTTGGATGGTCATGCCAAGAAATGGGGTTACCTTTTACTTGTTTCTTCTACCCACTCTCTCAAAAAAACAGTTAATGAGCTTCGTTAAGTATTTGAAAAGTATTATTATCAAGATGTTTTTGATAGAATTTATCATTTTAGGATGGAATCGAATGAATATTTAGAATATTTTTCCAATTTATTTCTTCACATTTTTTACCATTTTCCCAATGAAGACATGTATTGGGAATCTTTGGGTCAAAAATTTCAATTTTTGGTTTCAATTTCAAGGAAGTATTTTCAATGATATATGTCGGATGGTCCTTTCCAAGAGGAACCTCAACCTTTGGAGGAGGAATATACAACTCCTGTTATTCCTTATCCTCCCTCTTTTTTTGTACCTTATGTTGTCCCTATTTAAATAAGGAAATATGAAAACCAAATCCATGAATATAATTTGACAACTATTCTAATGCTAATGAATCCACTAATGAGGAATTATTGTTCCTCTCTTATCTTTCTGAAGATGATGATTCTATGTGTCTATCAATCATTCATCTCATAGTCTTGTTAATCAACCTGTCAATATTGAACCCTTTGATCATGTTTAACTCTTGGAAAAACTTTCCTATCAAATTTTGTGATGATTCTTGTTCAACTTTTATGGATGAATATTTTTTTCACAGGAGGAATTAAATTTGCATGGCTTTAAATTAGAGTCAAATATGATCATCGAGTAGTTTCTTTCAGGTATACATTCCCCCACTCGTCCTACCTTGCATAAAAATATTGGTAGTGAATGAGTCAATCTAACACAAGGGAATGAAGGTTTTCAAAAATATCATATCTCAGTTATCAACATTTTTTTTCAAAACCTTGTTATTCTTTTTGAGAGAAATCAACCATTCCATGAACTCGAAAAGCCTGTTTTGGTCTCTTTTGTTAACCCAAATGATCGAACTGAATGTGTGTTCAAAGTTTGAGTTGTCATATTTTGAAATTTCTGAGTCATTTCAGGAAGTCGAGGTGCCTCATTCTACACCGATGGTTATGTGAGGTCCTCAATATCCCCATAGAACTTGTGAATCCGGTCATATCAATTTTCTCACACAAAATTCCATTCTTAGCATTCTTTCATGGGATATGGATTCATTCTTAAGGTATTTTGGTATCTTCATGTTAAAACATTTAGCACTAAATATGGAATCTATGATGAAATGCATAAAATTTAATTGGCATGACCTTCTTCATGTGAATATTCAATATTGAGCTTCGAAACAAGGAGATTGTTTAATGATGATTAATCATTTGAACTTGAAACCCCTTCCCCCTCATCAATCAGGTTTGTATTTTTGGCTCGATGGGGTTAGTCATCTATACATTTTCTGTAAATTATAGTCTTTAAAGAGAGTTTTGATCTAGATTTATTTTGACTCCTTTATCCTAATTTACATAGTGGATTTCTCTATTGTGCTATTACACCGCTAGGTTTGTGGGATAACTATAATTTAAGGCTTAGGTTTAGACTCAAGCCTTCACTGCACCTGGTCCATTTTCGAGCAACGAGAATGCATTTCCATGGCATGGTGCTAGCACAACATATTTACTTACTTCATGCTATGGTGTTCTTGACAATTTCTTTTCTTTCTAGGCTTAGTGGTGTACTTGTCGAATCTAATAGGTTTTTCAATAGAGAGTAATTATGGCCGTGCCAGCTAGGACTTGACATTGAACATTATACCATGTTATGAAACAAATATTTGAATGGTATTATTTTTATATATGGCATTTTTAGCCGGCTTGTGTGTTCAAATCTGTACTAAAGGAAAATAATTATCTGGAATGTTACTAATTTATTTGAATTTAAATATTCTTTGTTATTTTTTAATGTATATAAAAATTGATAGATTATAACTAGAAATTTCTATGTGATACTATGAATTGCCTTCTTTTTATTTTGAGAGTTACAATTTGTATACTTTATTACACTAATAGACAAGAAAATAGTTTTTTTGTTTTTTTACCCATGTTTCCTTTCAATATAATTAAAATGCATTTTTTTTTTTTGTTGATAGTTATGGATTGGAGGAAAAATGATAAAAATGCACAAGCCAAAATGAAGCTTAGACTCCAAAATGCAGAGCAGAAATTCCTCTTGTGCAGTGCTCAATGAAGAACTTTAGGGAAGGTGAACTGAATCACCCTCTGCAAACTCAATTATCCATGCCTAGATGCATATCCCAACTCGACGAATTTTCTCTTTGTGCCTCTCCTCTTCAAGGATTCACCTCACTCAACTCAATATTTTGAGATCCAATGGAAAGAATAATTCATTGCACAGTTTAGTTGGAAACCAGAGAAGAGAAAACACATATTTATGAATATATATAGATGAAAAAATTATATTTTCATTCACTTCCAGCATACGAAATCGGAAGTGGGACAATATTTGCTCCTCCTCCCATTCGATGCAACTTGTATTTGCTAAAAATATGAAATGGTTCATTTCCTCTTCTCTTCCAAATGACAGAAGTCTAGAAGACAACCATGTGGGATAATTATTGCAATATAAATAACTCCTAAATTATAAATCTTTGACTTACTCAAATCCTACACTTAAAGTAAATTCTCATAAATCTAACAAAACAACAAATAATTTTCCAACGTTAACATGTGCCACGCCCACCACATTGGTAAGCTATGCTCACTTCTTCATTTTTCAAGATTTGTCTAATGCACCTACATCAGACTCCCAAGGAAGGAAAAATTCATGACCTCCTGCTCATAATTTCCTCTATAGATCAACCTGCTTTCTATTGTATACAACACTCATCCATGTAAAATCCCCATTAGACTATCCTTCCACTTCACCAAAAACTCTAGATACTCATTTCCCATGGTGTGCTTTGCAACTCTGGCATCCAAAATTCTTTGAGCCTCTACACCCTCTATCATAGGCATCTGCTTCATCCATCACTATTCGTTGACTTGTCCATTAGTCTCATTTGCTGTAGTGGCACCTTCATTGCCAAATTGATATGGATAAAAATTAATCGCATTGAAAATATGTGAGATACTTATGCCGATAGGTAACTCCAATTTATAAGAATTTTCAAAAAAATTCCTAAATATTCTACAAGGTCTTGTATTATTCATATTGATTTTTTTATATTCCCCTCTTGGGAATCTCTCCTTTCTTAGGCGGGCGAATACCATGTCCCCTACCTCAAATTTTGTGTTCCTTCATCTTAAATCTACTCTTTGTTGTACTTGCAGTTTATCTCCTATAGCTTCTATTTTATCTCCTAACGTAAGTCACTCATTACTTCTGCAAAATATTCCCCATTAGCACTCGTCTACTCATGCTTTCCCAGATATCCCAGTTCCCAAAATCCTATAGGATGCATTCCATACCAAATCTAAAACTAACCTTCCTCATGCTCCTATTTTGTGAATCATTGTATGAAAACTCAACTTGAGCTAACAAAAAATCCCACTGCTTGGGATGTTCATCCACAAAGCTCCTTATTTAGTTTGTGAGACTCCTTTTCACAGCTTCAATTTTCCCATCATATTATGAATGATAACTTGAACTGAAGTTCAATTTGGCTCCAAGCTTCTTCTACAAGGTCCTCCAAAAATACCCTGTGAACATAACGTCCTTGTTAGAGATTATACTCTTTGGAAATACATGCAACTAGAAAATATCATTGAAAAGAAATGACCTACTTGTGTAGCATCAATAGTCTTACAACATGGGATAAAATGATCCATATTTTTAAATTTTCCCACAACTACAAGTATAGAGTCCTTACCTCAGTACATCCTTGGTAAACCCAAGACAAATTCCATACTCTCCGAGTCCCATGGTCTGTTAGGAATGGGAAAAGGAGTATATATTGCATCATTTTAACTCCTCCCTTTCACATGCTGACACACTGCATTTTCTCAAATATTTTTTCACATTTCCCCTCATCATTTTCTAGAAATTAAAATGTTCTAGCTTCCCAAGTGTCTCGTCCACACCAAAATTCCCTTTCAATCCTCCATTGTTCCTTTATTGTATTATATTTTCCCTCATAGAGAAATGAGGAATACATAATTGGTTTTCCCTTAACAACAAACCATCATGCAACAAAAACTCCTTCAATGGGATATTATCTCTTCTCACGATATTCTTACATGCTACAAAGGCCTCTCAAAAATCAACATCATCCTTAGAAAATTCGTTCAAATAATCAAAGCCCAAAAATTGTACATGGCACTATTGTATTATAAAAATCCTCGTGATTAAAGAATTGACTACCTTGTTCACTTTCTCACTCACATGTTTCATAACAAAGGTGAATCATTGTGAGAATTCCACCCAATTGGCATTTTAGTGTTCAACTTGTGTTGTTGAATTATATACTATAATTCAGAATTGTTAGAGAACATAATAAAATATCTGGGAATCAAATTGTGTCTCCAATGCTTTAAATATTGAACCACTGCATATAATTCCTTGTCATAAAAAGAGTGTTTTTGTTTTGAATCATTTAACTTATCACTAAAATATGGAACATGTTTACCTTCTTGACTCAATATTACTTTAATGGTTGTTCCACTCGAATCACAAATGACTTGGAAAATTTGATTGAAGTCAAGTAGTTTTAAGACTAGTTTCTTGGTGATCTTCCTATTTGAGAGCTCAAAAATTTTCTCTGTTTTTGTTTTCCAACAAAATGGCTATCTATAGTTCTTAATTGTTTCAACGATGGGTACACAAATAGCATTAAATTTTTTGATGAACTTCCAATAAAAGCTAGATAATCCATGAAACCTCCTATATTAGAAATTTTTCCTCGGTGAATACCAACTTACAATTGCCTCTATTTTCTCTAGATCCATTTTTAGTGGATCCTTTGAAATGGAATCCTAAATATACCAACTTAGAGCTCATGAAGTACAATTGTTTAGGTTAATCAACAATTTCTCTCTCTACAACCTTTTCAGAACATACCTTAAATCCTTAAGGTGTTCTTCCTTTCTTCAATTGAAAATCAAAATATCATCCAAATAAACAATAACAATATTACTGACGAACTCCTTCAATACCTCGTTCATCAACCACATGAAAGTAATTGTTGTATTTGTAGTCCAAATGGCATGACCAACCATTCATATAGTCAGTTACTATTATTGAGAGTTGTCTTCCACTCATGCCCTTCTATTATCTATATCTAATGGTACCCACTATTCAAATAAACCTTTGAATTATGTACCTAATTTTGATTTTTTTTTATTTCTCTAGAATCTGTGTAGATCCTCCATTCTCCATACTTATTTGGACTATGTAGCTTACAGATAACACATGGACTCAATCTCTCCCTTATCAATCCTTTATCGTGAAGTAATTCACAATACCCTATTTGGTTGGCCTTCCCTCCCATTATTTGGGTTACAAATAGTATGTGTATGTAATTTTGGATGAGGGGTGGATAATGTGGATGCATGCATTTATGAATGGGGAAAAATATGTATTGGTGGTTATACAATGGCCTATTCAAGGCCTCCATAAGCATGACTTCTACAAAACTATTTCAAAAGTTCATTTGGGGGAGGAGGATCCATCCATGGTTTTGATAGTAGACACCATGGATGAGAAGCATATTTTAGGGAACGGTTAGTTAAATAAGAATTATCACATTGATATTGTTATTGAATCATACCTTGGTGATTCTATTACCATGGTATTTTATGTGCCACAAAAAATAGTTATGGTTCTTCTTATTCTTTCTAAACCACTTAAAATAAGTATTAGATGGGAATTTGTTTATAGGCTATTATTTATTTCATATGGCATAAACCTCAATCTGATACAAAGGACATTCCCTTAGAAGATGTTTTCTTCTACATTTTGAGTAGAATATAGTCTAGGGTCTAGGCCAATTTTGTTTATTCCATATTATTTTTCATATGTAGTGTGTCTAGATGGGAGCATAGGGAATTGAATATATCGACATTTAAGTATACAAGAATATTACATATATCTTCTCTTTCCATCCCACTATCAGTAGCCTTACCAATTCTTGTTGTTATCTTTATTGGTCCTTTACAAACCTTCAAAGTGTCACTATAATAATTTTTATATAATCAGTAAATACATCATAATATAGATAATATACATCTCCAATTCCCATAAAATTTAGGAGCTTGATATATTCATCGTGAATTCCTCTTTGTAACCAAACATGTAGTCTCTTAGGAGCCAAGTTTTCTTATACTTCTCCACGAATATTGTACCAGAACCTTTTAGCATAGTCGTAAAATATCTCTTATTCATTTTGGGGCATTGTTAAGGCCTCTCCCCTCTTTTCCTTTTCCTTATAATGGTCCTAATATTATTGTAGGAATTTATTCTACTTCTAGTCCCATTTGTGGATTATGCCATTACCAAGGCTCATGAAGCAACATATTTATGAAATTTTGATCATGGTATGGGATGAATTTAAAGTTTTAGCATTAGAAATGTACTCATATATTGAGTAGATTAGTATTAAAAAATGAATGAATAATGATATTCCTTAGAAATACCATGGAATTTGGGAAAATTTGAGTGAGGAATTCATTTTAGCTTTATTTCCATATCTAACTTGATGATGAGGAATTCAAAAGTGGTTTCTTCTTCCCTGATTTCATGGGCCATATCTACTTAAGGCTTGCCTTAATCCTCCAAAGGTTCCTTAGGAGAATATAAAAAAGTCATTTCCTTAGATTATAATTGCTCACTAATTATATCCTCAAAAAATACGACTTCTATTGGTGCAGAAGATGAATCTTGTGCAACCTTGGATTTCTTACTAGAGACTTGACTCTTCTTTTTACAAAGACATATCATTGTGGGAATCAGGTAAGTTGGTTTCTCATGCCATTTCTTGTCTTTCAAAATTTTCAATAGTATTAGCTTTTTGGGGGGTTTTGGATAATCTACATTGTTGATCTTTAGTTCTGGTGAGATATTAAAATGTCATTTTCTGTATATTATTTCTAAAATAAGATGATTCTACTAATCTACTAAACACTAAATTTTCTCTACTAAAAAAAATGATTAAAAAACAAAAATAAAGAAAAAAAATAATGGATATACTATTGGAAATTCAATTTACCATTGATAGTTCCATATCAGTTATTGGAAATACTGAGAGGGGGGGTGAATCAGTATTCCTTTCAATCAGAGCATTAGTTAATCTTCAATTATTATCAGTGTTTGTACAATGATAGCAGTAAAAAAAAGGAACAAAAATGCACATAGTTTTTAAGGTGGAAACCCACTCTCGAACAAAAACCACCTAATGCTTTTCTAATAATTATTTAATATTCAACTCCAATTGAAAATAAAACTCCAACTTCCTAGAATCTAGAAAATCATTCTTCTCCAACTCCCACTAGATGGATGCTCCAATGCCCAAGATTCTTTAGTAGTCAAATGAACGGATGCCCCAACACCCAATGAGCTACATCTCACCCTAGCACCACCCTACCACCCTATAGAAGAATAAAAGAAGAATGGACTCTCATACCAGGGAAAATGGTCCACTTTATAATGCTATAGAATGATGTCGAAGAAGAAGAAGCACTAGACCATAACCCCAACTACGACACAACCACCTAATGATGATCGTAGACCTCCCAACACTGCCTCTTCAACTCTTGGTATATAGACACTAGTACAATTTTTTACAATAATGTATTTACAATGACTTAGTACAATGATACCTTTACAGTGACTGTATGCAGTGTTGCCCACTTGAATACTTCATGTGATGAAATTCTTGCTGCTATTCTACATGTTGGTTGTTACTCTTGTCATGCTACCCTCTTCTGCACCTTGCTTTGCTTTTCTGCCCTAGGAAGTCTAGTCCTTTGCAGCCCTTGACAACACATGATCTAGCTTTTTCTTGCCTTCTAGGAGCTCGATATTGAATCTAGTGTATCTATGTTATTTCAAGTCCCCAATATGTGATTTTGGATCCTATAGTAGTCCTCTGAGTCTTCTTTCTGATTCCACAGGTCTGACGCAATTTGGATTCTTCAAGTGAGAGTTATGCCCAATCTCTCACAATGCCCTAATAATGGACTGTTTCAGTAGAGCGAATTTGTACTGCGTGCCACATGTCACTTATTATTCATTTGGCTCTAAAATTGATAGAGCGCAAACTATAGTCCGTAAAACATCTGCCAATTTTTACAGAATTACAATCCGATACTCAGAGAGAGAGTTATGACTATTTTCCCAAGGTCACTTCTTTGAAATGAATTTCAGGAGCTTGCAAAAACACTTTCGTTCCGCAAATCATATATCTGAAAATATTGCGCACCTTAATCTGAAATTTTCACAGGAGCTTCCATAGGATTTTAGCTTTGCCTCATACAAATTTCAGCTTCGGAACATTCGTAGAACGAAAGTTAGAGTGAAAATTCCACGATGACCTGTTTCAGATAGTGAAATCCCTTGCATAAGGAGGATATGAGGATCACAATTTATATAAATACTTAGGATGAGAGGGACTTTAAAAAGTGAATGTGGGAGGGATTTTAGGAGCTCAAAAAATATTAATTATGACTTTTCAATTACCCATGCCACAACCCCATTGGGTTTTATCCCAATAAGTCGGGTTACAAACTTCAAACATGAATATCTCTCAAACCGTGAAGAACTATGTGGCGTGCCATATATCAACGGAAACATCTCGATGAGAAGAAACCATCAAAATCATTCTTGACCCAGAATATATTAATTTGGTAGCTCAAAATTCCCATGCAATATTCAGGTAGCCCCTGGTGCTACTTGGGTTGACATCAATGTCAATCGTTGATCAACAATCTCCCCCTTTTGCATTGATGGCAACACAAGTAGTCCCCCTGCAATCATGACACCTCTTCCTACGACATTCTCTCCCCCTTTGACATCAATGGAAAAGGCTTAATCCCCCTAGCACACAACCATCTTGTGGACCTGTACACACTTCCACTCCCCCTGACACACAACCATCCTATGGACCTGTACACACTTCCACTCCCCCTTTATATTCTGAATAAGGAAAATCTAATGAGAACTTGGGAGAATCCCAAGCTTCTGGTGAAGATATTCCAATGCTTAGCGAGTACTCTCATGATCATCAATGCTTCCGACCCAATATGCATCTGTAAAGGCATGAATAATGAGATTTTTACCCTTCGGATACCATAAGCCATATTCCGTTTTTCCCTTTAGATATCTAAAAATCCTTTTGATGGAAATTATATGTGATTCTTTTGGTGTTGCTTGGAATCTTGCTACTTGTCCAACTGCTTGCATAAAATCTAGCCAGGAGACTGTTACATATAGAAGACTACCAATCATAGATCTGTACAACCTCTGATTCACATCCTTAGATGATTCATCTATGCTCAATTTGCAACATGTTACCATCGTAGTAAGGACGAGTTTGCAATCTTCCATTTTGAATTTCTTGAGCATTTCCTTGATGTACTTGGCTTGACATATAAATATTCCTTTCCTTGCTGAGATATTTGAAGCCCTAAGAAGTATGTCACCTCACCAAGTAAAGACATCTCGAAATCAATTTGCATCTTTATATAAAATTTCTTACTTAGTCGGTCATCATTTCTACCAAATATTATATCATCCTCTTTATTAGACATGCTTTAGTTTCTTCATCCAGAACATATATTTCGTTTGGAGCTCGACTTGCCGTAGCCACAATTTCACCATACCTACCTTTCCTGATTTCACATTATGTGGATTTGAATAGTTTTTGTGTCCTTGATCACACATTTGTCCAACACTGAGCAAATTGTGATTCATGTTTTCAACCAATAGAACATTCTTGGCTAGAGCATCTTTTCTTCCAAGAGTGAAGGTACCTAATCCTATAACATTTGAAGATCCATCATTTCCAAAGGACATGGTTCCATCCTTCTTCTCTTTCAGAGATACAAATTTATTTCTATCTCCAGTCATATGCATTGAGCAACCGCTATCAACATACCACACATCTTTGTTGTTTTGAGCCTTGAGAGCCAGAGCACAATTATTAGTCTTCTTCTTCTTCCATGTTCGTTCGTTTTGTGGCTTCAAAGATTCTTCTGGAGGATTTTCAAGTCTATAGTCTCTGGCTATGTGTCCAAAGTTTCAACATTTGTAACATTCAATATTATTTCTTAAATGTTCAAATCTATTAATGTTTCGTTGATCCCTGGGAGGTTCATATTTGACAGATCTCCTCTAATTGTATTTGTTCCTGGGGTACGTGCGACATTCTACAGCTTTATGACCAAATTTTCCACATGAATAATAGTAGCCATAAAACATATGTTGGTACCTAGATGGAAATCTTCATTGAGGAATTGTCTTCCAAGGCTCTTCTTGCGAATCTTGTCCAATGAAGTCTACATGCATGTCAGATCTCATAGGTTCATTGCATTTTGTTGTAGAAGGTCTTCCTTCTTCTTCTTTGTAACTGATGCCAGTTATGTCGTTGTAATATCATTGATTGTTGATGAGTTCTTCCAATTCCCTCGAGCTGTTGGCATAGTTTTGGATATTTTTTCCTTTCTTCACTTCCTCACGCAGCGAGACTACTTCAGCTTCTAATTCTTCCCTTTCTTGGTTGCTTTCTTCAAACTTCTTTTGAAGTGACTCTTCAATGCATTTGTGTTCTTCAACTTCAATTTTGAGACCTTGAACTTGTTCTTCAAGAGTATTGGTACGGATCTTCTTTGCCTTGAACTCTTTTATAAGCTTGATTTCTTCCTTAGAAAATTATTCTATGGTCAATCCTTCTACTTCGTTGTTTGATACCTCTTGTTTATTGTGCTTGGCCATAAAAAATACTCTCTCATTGGCTTCTTCTTCACTATCACTATCTTCATCGGATGATGAGCTATCTTCTTTAGAGAGAAAATTCCTTTTGGATCCTTGCTTGTTGAATTTCTTAAAGCCTTTCTTTCCTTTTGATTTTCCATCACTTCTGTTTGGACATTTTTCTATGAAATGCCCAACCTCACCACAGCCGAAACATATCAATGAAAGTTTACCTTTTAATTTTCCCTTACCAATTTTTAGTTTTCTCGTAAAGTAAGCATATTATTCATCTAAAATACTTTCTTCATCATCTCCCTTTTCTTCACACTTGCAGGTGCATGTCTTTTCAATCGAAGGTTGTTTGTCCTTATTGGTTTTCTTAGATGCAACCAACGCAATTTCTAGATGCGAAGTACCCTCTTCTTCATCAAGTCTCATTTCATATGCTATGAGAACTCCATGTAATTCCTCTTTGCTGATTTTTTCCATATTTGCATTGTATTCTAAGATCGATACCTTTGGGTTGAATCTCCCTGGTAACATTCTAAGAATATTTCATATAATAGTCTTCTCATCAACTGGCTCTGCCAATCCTTCCAGAGTATTGGTTATTTCATCAACGTATTGGAAGTATGCAGCAATGTTGCAATCTTCCTTCATTCTGAGTTGCTCAAATTTTTCTCTATAGATTTGAAGCTTTGCTTCTTTGACATTTGAGTCACCTGCATATATATTCTCAAGCTTGTTCCATACATTTTTGGCGGTTTTACAACCTAACACCTTATGATAAGCAGATTCAATAAGTCCAATGATAATAATATTCTTTACTTTTTCATCATTTACCAAATTATTCTTACCTTGTTCATCCGCGGTTGATGTAAATCCATTTTGAATAGTGTCCCATACTTTTTAACCTTGCGCCAAGAGATAGACATCCATTATTCCTTTCCAGAGTGCACTAAAGTCCATGCACTATCTACCACTCTTTATGGAATTCCAATCTGATACTCAACAAGAGAGTTATGATGATTTTCCCAAGGTCACTTCTTTGAAATGAATTTCAGGAGCCTGCAAAAACACAGACTTCCACAGATCATATCTCTGAAACTATTGTGCACCTTGATCTGAAATTTTCACAGAAGCTTCCTCAATATTTCAGCTTCACCTCATAAGCATTTTAGCTTCTAAAACTTCATAGAATAAAAGTTAGAGCGAAAATTCCACGATGACCTATTTTAGATAGCAAAATCCCTTGCATAAGGAGGATATGAGGATCACAATTTATATAAATGCTTAGGTTGAGAGGGGCTTCAAAAAGTGAACGTGGGAGGGATTTTAGGAGCTTAAAAAATATTAATTATGACTTCAATGACCCATGCCACAACCCCATTGGGTTTTATCCCACTAACTAGGGTTACAAACTTCAAACATGAATATCTCTCAAACCGTGAAGAATTACGTGGCGTGCCAATATCAACGGAAACATCTCAACAAGAAGAAACCATAAAAATCATTCTTGACCCAGAATATAGTAATTTGGTAGGTAAAAATTCCCAAGCAATATTGGGGTAGCCCTTGGTGTTGGTTGGGTTGACATCAATGACAACCGCTGATCAAAATCAGTGACAAAAAAATGATGGACCCTTCAACCACATTTATAATTAACTAAAAACAGAAGAAAAGGACAATACATTAAATTTTGAATCTAAGGTTTGTATGGTTGTTTCAATATTTCATGAAAAAATATGCTATTACAATATAAAGTTGTATTAATCTAAATTATTTTCATAGACGAGGATATTGGGATGTTTTTACAAGTTTCCAAGGGACATATACTTAAAACAAACTGACACTTGAAGGAATGCAAATAACACTTTCAGGAAAATAAAGCACACATGTATATAAGGTGACAAACATGAAATATGATGCAATAATTCTCAAACCATAAAACAACATTCGATCATAAAAAAAGATAAGAGTCTAGTTGAAATGATATAAATAAAAATCAACTGAAAATATAGTGATTGAAATTCTAGATAAAGAGAAACCATTCTGGTCTCAGCGTGGAGTTGAAACAATGCCTTATTTTGTTTCTAATTTTACAGACATTGACACAGGTTTCTCATGGTATCCTCATGACAATGCGTAGGATTGCCACAATATACCAATGAAATTGTCATAGGTTTTCACTTATATTCCCATCACACTGCGTGTAGGTGGTGAAAAGTAAAACCATGAGCATGTACCATGGATTTTACTAAATATTTTCTCTCATATCAAATCATTTGACTTAGTGCATATAACCTACATTGATTAATTCCTCCAAGGTTTCATGAAATGATTTTGATGATCTCATCTAGTCGTATTGTTTAATGAATGGAATTGGTCATGCAAAATGATGTGATCAGTGCAAAGAATCCATTTGATTTGTTCTCGTAATGATGGTAATGCATTGATAACTTTGGTAGAGGATATAGTGGGATTGACTTGTCCTGCAATTTGTTCGAAGAATTCGATGTTCTTTAGTTTAGCATAGAAACTTGACAGATAGTTTTTAAATTTCTATCCTATGGATATTGTAGTGGTTCAAGTGGCCATGTGAAAATTTGTGTGCATGAATTTATGGTGGGATCAAGAATTCTATATTTATTGGCATAATAAGATGAAATGGATATCGTTGATATACCATCAATGATTCACATTAGTACCTTGTAAAAGTAATTTATATAGTGGTTATATTTTCATGAAAACAAAGTTACTATCAATGTTGTAACTTTAATGACACGCACACATGAAAATAGTAGAAAAAGTGTGATTTCAAAGTGATTATGAGATTTACAAATACCTATGGAAGAGTGTATCGTTCAGGAGCTCATGGTGTGTATAAGTAATGTATTCCCAACCTATATAGCGATAAGTAGTAAAATGGAAAAATTGTGTAGAAAGAAAAATGCTAGAACCTACAATGCTGCATTTTTGTAGGAGATGCGCATTTTGATTGAGTTTCCTAGATCTTATTGTGTATTTTAAAAATGTTGCGATTGTAGGTTTAGAGTATATTTCCATGCTACTACAGAGCTCTGAGGATGTTACTTATAAATTTTAATGATGACTCAATGTGCCGATAATTTGTATGTCAATTATTATATTATTGTTTTAGGTATTATAGCCCTATATATGGCATATAATTCTCCTTTGCACATGTATTTTTTTTCTATCAACCTTGTATGGTCATACATGTAGAATTGAGCAGTGCTTAGTGATTGAGAACCTTGGGGTCCAGAGTATGTATTTTATATGTTGTTGTATATTCTTGAATAAAGATGGTTTTATTGCATGAATAATTTGAGTCAAACCTTTGTACTAGGTTGTAGAAGTATCGATATATTGGTATGAGTATGTTACAAATAATATAGGTTTATTGACGAGTAATGTTTTTGTGAGCTTAGAGGGTGTGTATTTCTAAGATCATCTATGGTTTTAATTATAGGAAAGGTGTTGTAGGAATTGATATTGTTGTTGATGATAGAAGTTGTGTTTGAATCTAGTATGAAAGTGAATGAAAGGGTGTTGCATAGTGATTATAGAGTTTGGGGCCTCTAGGAAGTTGTGGCTTGCTAGAATAGGGAGGTGGGGATTCCTCACTGGTAGAGGCAATAAAAATTGATGTAATAGATTTAATAATTAATAAAATAAGAAATAAGTAGAGTTGTAGGGTGGTTGTTCTTCCAAAATGGTTTCCAGTAGAATCTTCGTGTCTCATGTGTTTAATGATCTTGATGATTATGTGATTGTATCATGCTGTTATTTTATATGATATGTTGATGAATTATTTATAATTAGAAAGAAATTAAAATTTATCAAGAAACCTCACTATTTGTTCACCAAAAATTGGTATCAAATTTGGGTTCATTCTACTGCAGCTTCAACGTTGGAAGGTAGATCATGGGTAACATGGAAAGAATTATATGGCGTTCCATTTCTTCATGGGAATGATTATGTGCTATGGAGGGTGAGATTGGAAGCATACTTGAGTCTCTTGATGTGAATATTTTTCTTTCAATAGAGTATGGTACTTAGGATACGTTTAATTATGAAGCAAAGAAATATATTTTGGAGGGATTATCAGATCATGATTCAAGTGAGGTGAGACAATGTTAGAGAACATAAGGCATGATGGATAAATTACATTGGATTTTAGAAGGAGGCTTGCTTTCTTCATAAGGAGTTCAATATCCTTGCTACTCAAATAATGATATGAATGTCAAGGAATATCCTTGCGTCATAATGTTGGTCTTCAAGGTAAAAAGAAGAACAAGGAAAGGAAGAAGAAGGCCACTCAAAATAAGGATTCCCAGTTAAATGAAATTTAAACAGCTAGTGTGAAAATAGATAAACATCAAGAAGAATCAACTATTGATGAAATATAAACACTCAGCTGAAATAGGGATCATATGAAACTACTCTACATGTCTAAGGATCAAGAATAGAACCTTAAAGAAGAGATTTTTACATCAAAATATTAGTTCGATAAGAAAAGGAGTTGAAGAAGTGATGGGAATCCAAACTATGAAAATGAAGACCATTGTGAAAACTTAGAATTTGAGGCTGATTTTCTAAGAAGTGACCTAGAAAGAGGTAATATACAACTATATCAATATCAAAATATCGAAAAGAGTATAAGAGTCTTGGGTTATATTCTTGCCAATCAAATATCTCCTCATCAAGACATATTTGGGTTTTAAATAATATTCTTTCTCAATGAAACAAAATTGAAAGAGGTGGACAACTATCGTGTGCAGAATATCTCATAATTTCACTAGAAATAATGCCAAATGAAGCCATAAAAAACAACAAAAACAAGGAAATTAAAGGAATACAATTCTCATCAGCAACGACAATGAAATGTATATGATAGTCACAATAGGTAGCAACATTAAAGAGGAGAAAATAAGCATGCAATGTTTTATTATTCTCCTGGTCCAAGGAAATAGAAGGCAATATATCGAAGTTTATTTTATGGGTCTTATTTTTATTTCAATGTTTTAGACATTAAACACTAGAATGTAAATACTTTGCAAGAAAATAGATATTATTCAATAAAAACATGGAAGCTTATGGTCTTGTTTAACGTTTCAAGTTGGAAACCCTAGCCACAAAGAATTTGTTTGTAGATTTGTTAGGATAAATCCTACAAAAGAAGAAACCCATTCGTTGAGGATAAAGAAGGTATAGTAAAAAAAGGAATTTCCTATCATATCTCAATAGATCAAACTTTGGGAAAGGAAAGATGATTTGTAAAGAGACAACACTAGTGGAATTCTTAAGGACTTTAATGAAGAAATTATTTTCCTTAGTTTGTCATCTAGTGAATTGCAAGAAGATTGTCTACTTAGGGGGATCAAATCCTTGATTTGTTCTCAATAGAAGATGGATTTAAGATAATACAAATATGACAGATGCAAGAATAAAATGGAATCATACCAAGTGCTATTAAGCTACTTATTTTCAATTCCAGAAGATTAGTACGAGGCATAGTAGAAGAGTTCATGACCTTGGAGGGAGCTACACAAGTCTTGAAAGTATACATTTATATTTTATCTTCAATTAATTCTGGAATCATATGCATATGTTTTCTCATGTGAGCCAACCATGTATTCTTATTTTTTATCAATTGGTGTGTTCATTGATAGGCATTAGAGCAATGCCTTGTTGGACATTTCTTCAGGAAGCCAAAAGAATATGTTAAGATCATAAACCCTTTAGGGGGAGTGTTTGTCAAAGAAATTTCTTGAAACAATGAAGAATTGAAACAATATGTTGCACGATTGTCATAGTATCCTCATGGAATTGTGCAAGCTTGTCACGGTATGCCACTGACACTATTACAAGGTTTCCCTTATATTCCCATGACATTTACTATAGGTGGTGAAAAGTAAAACCATGAGCATGTACCATGGAAATGCCTCAGGTTTTTGTCTGAGATCAAATAATTTGTCTCAGTGTATAATATTTTTATTGATTTGGTCCTTTAGGATGTCATTAAATGATTTTAATGTTCTTATATGGTCATATTATTTAATGTATTGAATTAGTCGTACAAATTGATTTGGTCAGCGTAATGAATCCATTGTATTTGGTATCCCAATGATGTGAATGCATGGATAATTCTGGTAATGGAGTTAGTGGGCTTTACTTGGCATGTGATTTAGTCCAAGAAGTCTATGTTGCTTGATCTGACATAGAAAATCAGTGGATAGTTTTAAAAATTTTATGCTTTTTTCATTGCAATGGTTCAATTGGCCATGTGCGAATTTGCATCCATGTGTTTAAGGTGTGCTGGGAATTATGGACTTGTTGGAACACTTTGATTAAAGGGATACCACTCATAGACCATGAGTAATTAACATATGTATCTTGTTAAAGTGATTTATATAATAGTTTTCAGAATATTAAAACACAGTGCAAGTTTTGTAGTTTTGATCACCCATGCACATGAGTATAGTAGAAAAAATGTGATGTCAAAGTGAGGATGAGATCTCACAAGATCTACGATAGAGTGTATACCTTGGGAGATTATGTTGTGTATAATTTATTTGTTCCCAACATGTAGAGTGATTCGCAACTAAATGAAAACAATTTCCAGAAACAACGTTGTTAGAACTTGCGACAACGCATTTTTGTAGTGGTTGTGTGTTTTGATAGAGCTTCTTAGAGCCTATTTTGTGGTCTAACAGTGCTGTTATTGGATTTTTAGAGTATATTTTAATGTTTCTATAGAGTTATAATGTTGTTTCTTATTTATTTTAATGATGATTGGGCATGCAAAGAATTGGTATCTCAATGATTCTATTGTTGTTGCTAGTAGTGTGTCACTATACATGGCATATAATTGTCATTTGCACATGTATTTATATTTTATGAGTCCTATATGGTCATATCTATAGAATTAAGAATTTCTCAGTGAGTGAGAATCTTGTGAGGTTAAAGTATGTATTTTATGTGTTGTTGTAGATGTTTGAATAGAGAGGGCATGGTTGCATGTGTCTTGTGAGTAAATTTTTTCTAGTAGGTTCTATAATTATTAATTTATTTTTGTAATTATGTTACAGAACACAAAACACTAATAATAAGTAAAGTTTGATTGAGCAGAGAGGGTGTGTATTATTGGGATCAACTAGGTTTCGTATTGCAGGACTTTTGTTTCTTCGAATGACAGAAGTAGTGTTTGCGCCCACTATGAAAATTAATGAAAGTGTGGCCCATAGTGATTTTGGAGGTTAGGGCCTTCAACAAGTTGTGGATTTATAGAGCAAGGATTTGAGGCTTCCTAGCTTTTATAGATAAGAAAATTGGTGACGAGAGAGTCGATGCTTTCTAGCTGGTAGTGGCCAAAAAATTGAGGTAGATGTAATTAAGGATTCCTAGATAGTATAGGCTATCAAAGCAATGTAATATATTGATGAAATAATAAAAAATAAATAAAGAAGAAGAGTTGTAGGTGGCTTTTTCTCTAGGAAGGCTTTGCACCAAAACTTGGTGTCTCATGTGTTTAATGTTCTTGATTTGTTTTTTATTGTTTCATGTTATTGTTGTTATATGATACATTAATGAATGTTTAAGAAGTATAAATAAGTTAATAATAATCAATTAACCTTGCTACTAATTCACCCCCTAGTAGTGACCTAATTACCAACAAATTATAGAATTACAATAATGTAAATTATCATAGTTGCATCACATGAAATGTTAGAGTTACAACAATTGAGATTCAGAGTTACAGTACTTAGAGTGATAATAATAAAATTTCCCGGTTGCAGAAAAGGCGATATTAGAGTCACAACTAGTTACTAAGTACATAAACTGATGTAAATAAATAAACTTATGCAGACAATACTTGCTAAGGAGGTGTATTTACATCATTGGATGAGGAATTGGTATACAAAAGTTATAATATGCTAAATACCCAACACACCATTCAGTTAATTGGAAAGAAAGGGAACTTGAAATCAGAGGAAATTGTAATTACAATAAAGAGCTCTATTCTAATTATTTAATTGGCATAACTACTAATTCTTCTAGCTTGAAAAGAGCATAGGTTTTATACATAATTTTTTTATCCAATTTCTTTAAAGTAGTTTATGGAAAAGCATGAAAATCAAGTTGTTTCATCATGTTTCATTAACATCCAATAAATAGAAATACTTAAGGACATTTTGACCTAATTAGTTGTATGGCAGGTTGCAGTTAACTCATTAATCCCTACCCAAGCACCTATTTTCGTTTGTCATTTTCTTTGATGAGGCTATTAGTTATTTGAATTCATGGTTGGTATATAGATTATAGGTTTTTATATTATGATTTTCCTATTATATTTTCCATGGAGATATAACACTCGTCCTCAAAATTGTAGAAATAATCTTGAATGAGCTGCAACAATGGTCATGTGCTGCAAGTTGCAGCAATGATGAGAGTCAAGAAAGAGTTGGAATTTTAAAGAGGTGAGAGTCATAGAAATAGATAACTTAGAGTTGTAGCAACAAATATATGAGGTCCATAGTTCCATGAAGTTGTATAAATTTTGGAAGAAACCTATAGTTATGGAATGAGTGGCAACAACTTAGATTTATGTAACCATACTCAAATAGAGAGTTGTAGCAACTCGTACATGGGAGTTGCAACACCTATGTTACAAAAAGAGATGTAGAAATTGTCAATAGAGTTGTATCACCTATGTCCCACAATGTGTTGGAGGAATGGTTCAGAGAGTTGGGACACTTGCACATGGGAGGTACATGTACCTCTTTGTTCCTATATACCATTGTTAGCATAGAAATGAAATAATCTCCTAAAAATACATATGAATAAGTACTGAAATGAAATATTAAGGATATAATTATATCTTGGCTGAGAATGCACCATTATGGATATAAAATACATCAAATGAGATGGAAACGAGAAATATGAGTACAAAAAGGTATTCAATGGATGTTGAAAATGTGTCAATTTAAGCACCCATTAGCCCTCTAGTTTTAAATAAGAAAAAAAAAATTATGTTCTTCCTCTATATGATGAAAACTAAAATAAAATTCTAACTATTGCCACCAATGACTTAAATTCAAAGCATCAATCTCACCTTGAGATGGATTTATTTCAGCCTTCACTTCCATCTTGAAAATGGATTATTAATAGTTGAAGGCACTCAAACTAGCCTGATCATTTTCAATTTCTTTCTTAGAGTGCCTCTCTTTTTATTCCTAATCTCCCATTATCCCCTCTTATCTGATGTCCATATTAGGACTTACATCTTCTCTTACACTCAACTTGTTTTCCATACTCCCCATCATCATATTCATTTTACAATTGATGTCTGTGACCTATTCTTATTGCCTTGAGAACCTTTGCTTTGTCAAATATCCAGGGATATTCAATTATTTGTTGTCCATGGATTGGGTTTTATGACTTTCTTCTTAAATATATTTAGATATCCTATAACTTCACAGAGAATACAAAAAGAAACCTAGCTCTGATACCAATATTATTTATAGACTACCATCATTAATCATCTAGATAGTTTTTCACGACAAATCTACTAAAATATATTCTCTTCTCTCTTTATTTGATTCAAAATAAGGTTATTTCATCCCAAATAAGGCTACTATTCTATCTCTTTCTTTGAATCAAAATGGATTTAAGTATAAAGGAGTGATACATATGGCCTATGGGCTAATACTGGTCCAAAAACCTCTCTCTTTATCTGCTCTCAACTACTCTGCTCATTTATCCAGAACAAAATGCACTCAGATAGAATGGAACCCCTTTACCCCTTGGTGGATTGGTTATAGCACAACCCAAAATCCTACCAGTGATTAATTTTGAATAATTCAACTCTTAACTAGAATTACATAATTGACTCTTCTAGAGTCTTATTCATCATGATCACATGAATATCCCCTTACTATGAATAATTGGGGTTGAAGTGGCATCATTTTGAATAATGGTGGTAGAAAAAGGAAGGTAAAATTTTTGATGGCATATATTTTGTGTATGACCTATGATTGAGGTGTATTTTATATTATTTTAATAGTGTATATATATGTGTATAATAGGTCTATGGGGTGTGGTGCTGAAGTGGAAAATTTTTACCCCCCAAAAAATGTCATTTTATGTCTTAAACTTCTTCGAGAAGGTTTCTGACCCTCAGTAATAAAAATGGTCATTTCAGACTATTCCTGCGATTTCTCCATTTTGAAAACATCAATATGGATGAAAAATAATATAATTATCCAATCCAATTCACAACTTGGAACCCATTTTGGAAACAAAATTTTTATTATTAATAAATGGGTAATTTGTCACTTACTATATTCCCTAAGTCTCAATGTCCATATGTTTCTTATTTTCACATATAACGACAAGTATTGTATCAAATATAATTTCATGCAAGGTTGATATATCTTGTGATCCATATTCACGGCTTCCCTTCATAGTTATTTAGTTCCTTATCCCATGTTTTGATTCCCTCAATGTTACCACACATTGTGATAATGGGGTATATCATATGTTGTGTGTGTGTTATATTCTTTCCACAAAGCGGGTAGTAAGAGGGGGGTGGACACACCCCCTCATTACGCCGGGTGCAATAAGGTGGTCAGAGGGGGGGGCACATTCCCCCTGTCAGAGGGTTTTCATGGGGGGCGCATCCCCCCTATCGGATGGTAGCCCCTTGGCACAGGGTCCGAGTCAGCACCCTGGGAAACAAATTTTGGACCCTATATTAGGTGGGCGAGCCTACGTATGGTTTTCTGAATGGGATTTTCACATTGTTTTGGGAATGATAGTTTTATTTCCATGGTATTTTGTAGATCCATTCAAGGGAACTATGGTTATGTTCTAATCTAGGGTTAGATGATTGGGTTTTATGAATGCTTCGACATGTATATATGTGTGTGTGTGTGTGTGTGTGTGTGTGTGTGTGTGTGTGTGTGTGTTGTAACATTGAAAGGAATATAGTTAAAATCAATTTGGTCGTCCCGACTTCGTGATCCAAGGGAAAATATATGTGATGCATTTTTTATTTTCTTTTTTTTAAGAGTTCGTTGTAGGTAATTTTTGTATAGGGTTAAAACCTACATCGTAGGGGCTTAATGAAAATGGAAATAAAAAATGCAACAATGTTTTTGTTTAATCACTTAAGGAATCATGATAGCTCTGATTTCAATAAGAGAATTTCTCTCCATCAAAGGAATCAACTTAATCTTTTTGGTTCACGTAGTGACATGTTCCTCATGGAGTTCCATGAACTATGAGTCACTCATAGTTCCATGTAGTATCATAATGTGGACATGAAGTTGCTATGTGAGGAACGAGAATTAATGGAGTAGTGGTTGATGTTAGTGGAGTATAATTCTAGCTCTGGTGATGTTGTGTCAAGTATCCTTATATTTCATAAATTACATCTAGACATATTTGACTAAATTGGTTTCAACTTTATTAATGTAGGTGGGTTCAAGACTTGGAATCCTATTCCTCCCTCTTTGAATTTCAATCCTCTTCATTAAAGCTAGGATGAATAATATTCTATATTATATTCTTTGAATGAACATATTCTAGCTGATAAATGACTCTACGCTTAATAAATAGCTCCATGCATATGCACTCTTTGAATACAGATTCAACACCTTTCTACTAGAAAATATTGTAAGTTACAATTTTGGTTATCCTAATAAGGAGTTAGAACTATAAGTATATTTTAATCCATGGTTTTACATGGATATAAATCTATGTAATCTCTCTACATGAACTATCCAAATTCCATTTATGTAAATAAAAATTTAGCAGTTTTGATAGATATATATTATGACACTTAAAAAAAAACAATTAATACATGAAATTCAAGAAGCTTCTTATTCTAATTTATGAACCAACATAGATCCATGTCAATCCTATATTTATTGAGCATTGAAAGGGATCAAATCCTTTAAGGTCAAACATGTATTTTAGAGTGCAAAGCTCGAAAAGTGGTTTGCACCTAAAGATATTTTATCCCACATTGCACTTTATAGATTTGGAGTTAACATGGAACTATGTTGGTCACACACACACACACACACACCATGTGTCAACTCCATTCTAAGCATGCAAGACGTTAGGTCCCTACACAAGTAATTACAAATATTATCCTTCATTTTAAGCAACACATTAGTAGAATGTTTTAACAAAGAGATTTTTTTTCATTTCTTTTATATAATATATACATAACCGACATTGAAATATTTTACTCAAAATGGCCATTGGAATATTTTATTTATGACCCACATTGTGCACATTGAAATATTTGTTTTGTTATTAGTTTATTCTCAGGCACATGTCCCCCTCATATTGAGAAGTAGAAACCTTGTATCAATGGTATATAATTTATCTCTATATAGTAATTGAATTAATTTTGTTATTAATGTTTTTTTAAATTTACATATTAGCTCCATATTAACTAATTAAAGGAATTACCAATATCTCTCTTACCTTGAACTATGAAGCACTTATGAATAGAAGAAGAAACTCTCTCTCTCTCTCTCTCTCTCTCTCTCTCTCTCTCTCTCTCTCTCTCTCTCTCTCTCTCTCTCTTGAAATATTTTACTCAATGTCATATTGAATTTTTTTTTTTGTCACTAATATATTGTAACTCCCCCATATCAAATCCATATTAATAATTAAACAAATTACAGACCCCCATCACAACGTATTTAGTGAAAACATGAATATTTTTTTAATTTCTTTTATTTTTTTGATTTCGTTCTTCTACTGACTCAAAATTATTATCATACAAAAAATACAATTCACAATTCGATGTAATCACCATCATGGTCTGTCACAATGGAAACTAGATTGACGATAGTGAGGGAAGATGACTCACATCCATAACCATCAAAATACACTATCAATTCTATTTTTATGTCACTAATAGAGATAATAATAAAAATACAATATATTATTTTTCAATTATAATTTGCCATACTTTTACTATAAGGAAACTAATTTCTTGAAATTGAAGCATGAGCCAAAAGAACTAGACAAGCATCAGTTGTGAGAAGATGTTACCTGGGAAAAATGTTGAGCACTTGTGCCTATTGGTGTTGGAGGCTTGATACCACACCTTACGTGACCTTGGATATCTGTTAGGAAGGTTTGAATTTTGACAAAGCGGGAGAACTAGTAGAATTGGACTCCTTGGATTTCATTGAGGCATGCAATCATTTCATTGCGATCGTCATAATTTTCCTTAATTTTCCAATGGAGGGTGATAGAATTTAGGTATTGGCATGTTATCCCCTGGTGTGGAAAAGGTCCAAAACCTAGCTAGCTAATCTCGTTTATATCTCAGAATTGCAATAAAGTATGCCTAGTGATAACTAGTGGTTAATGCTTGTAACTATTGGATTTAAACTTGAATTTATGGTGGACTGACCAAGTGAAACAAAACATCTACTACCTAGGCTTGCATATAAGCTTGAGTTTTTCCCAAAGGGGTCGGACCTCCAAACTCTCAATGAGAGAATGTACATTAGAATGGCATAATGTTTAGAAGAGACAAAGGGACAAGGAGAGAGTAGCGCCATAGGAGGCATAGACTAGTGATACAAACAAAATGAAACCAGGACAAATCCATAAGGATCCTTGCTCCCTACATTCAAGTTGGCCAAGGGAAGGGATGAATTAAAAACACTTGAGAGGGAATATTGAGGGGGTAGCTTTAAGAGAGGGTAGCAAATCAAATTACCTAGTACACTCTAACAAGTTTCAACACCACTGAGATTCTCTATGAACCATATACCGAATTCCAACATGCAAATAAAACCATGCCTAGAAATTTTCTAAGACTGGATGTAGCAGAAATTACCCCTGCGTTCATGGCCCACCGGGCACTGGAGTGTTGTATTCAACATTATTTGCTCCTTTATACACTATGTATTTTTAAGCTAGAAAACACTATGACAAATTTCCATCTCTAAACTCAAAATAATGTGATAGGAGGTGTGTTGTGAGGCACCAAGCGAAGGAGAGAAAGACCTCCATAAATGAGCACCCTTGAAAAAATAATGTCATGGTGGAAATATCCCACATGAAAATGGGAAATACCTCATAAACAATAGGAAAAGATGGAGTAGTGGGAGGGGATATGAGAGAACGTGGTGGAAATGAAGGAACCATGTCATCCCCCCTCGTGCATGGAGTGGGAAAACCATGTCATCCCCCCTCTTTAGTTTCAATTATTTTATCTTTCTATATAAGAATGATATATATTTTTGCCACCCCTCTTTAATTTTTGTTGGTTTCCACAAGCCCAATGGGGAGAGACATTTATTATTTTCAATTATTTTATCTCTATATAAAGATGATATATATTTTTGTTACTTCATATAGACATTCAAATCATTTATTTATGGTTGACATTAATTTTTTTAATATATATATATATATCAACTAAAGACAATGAAGTATTCTTATTCTTCTTATTGGATTGTAATTGCAATGTTATTTTTAAATGCTATTTGTCAACTACATATTTAATACTGAAGGAATTGCACATTTCCCTTTTAATATCTAACAATCAATTATAAACTAAATTAGATTTTTTTTACTCAATTAATGTGTCTCTATAGATAAAGTTGATATAAAATTAAGTTGAAATTGATTTTTTTTATTTTTTTAATATAAGGTGGGAAAACCTATCATAACTTTCTTTTCAAACTAACATGGATAGCCATCATTGGTTGCTATATAGTTGACACATCATTGTTATTCAAGAAAAAGAATGAGATATGACAATTACTCACTAGTGGACACTAGTGGACTGTGGTAAGTAGGGAGTTAGAATTTCATTCACGTGAGATGGCATCTAGGATCTTGGGTAGTTAACCTATTTCCAAATGTTCAAGAAAGACAAACTCTTAGCAAAAAAAAAATTTAAAACATATAAACCCAATGGAAAACTTTTCTTATTATTATTAACTTGTTAAAATATGTATAGATTTATTATTTTTAAATGCATTAACAATAACATTTCCATTATACTATTAAAAAAAACAAATACAATTGAATACAATAAATTATTTCTCTAATAATAATAATATAGTAAAATCATACCATTTTTATACAATAAATTAATTTTTTTTTTTTTTTTTGTTAATTTGGTGGTACTTTCCATTTTCTATTTATATGTCAAAAGAGTGATTCTGATATTATAAGCATTCATGGCCTCAACACACTTGTGAAAAAACCGGAATGCATTTGGCCATCTGATACCATTAAACGTTTGCCAAAAATGAAATAGTCTTCTTCTTCTATACATTGCATGAGCTAGTTGTCCTAGTATTTCTATATGCTCAAGCTTATCATCTAAACATAGTTCAAAAAGTCTCCAAAAAACCATAAACCAGGAAGATTAAAAGTAGCTAGGAATACATCACGAAGAGGACAGAGAGCGGATCAGCAGACCGTGACCGAGCATATCAACCTGTTGCATGTGCTGTAGCAGTTTCTCCAGTCGTCCCATCCTGTCATCCAATCTCTGTATAGCTTGATGCTGGGTAAATTTAATATGCTGCAAGTTGGTATCAATATTTTCCAGCAGATCTTTGAGGAATAACTCAGTCTTTGGTTGTACTTTATACTCTGGAGGTTGTGCATTCTGAATTGCTTTTTCCAAGAGGCATTTCATTAGCCAATAAGTGTGAATAGTTTGGTTGAATAAGGTGAAGCGTCCCCGAGTATTGCCAGGGTCCTGAATGAAGTCCAGGATATCTGCTGCAGCTTCATTTTCTTCATGATTTATCTGCAACTCTCTTTCCCATCCTCGAATTTGGTTTCTGGTGGGAGATGAATTACCCACTATATAGTTCAACACTAGCTTCTCTAAATGTTCTTTATTTGTTTTTCTGCCTCTTTTCATTAGCTCCTGTTCTGTCTGGATCTTTTGCTTTCCTTTTGCTATATCTGAACGGAGACTGCGCTTTCCCATACTGGCTTTGGTCCTATCCAGTATAACACACAGAGAAATAATAACAGGTACAAAACCCAGAGTCATGATAAAACCCCTGCTTCTATTACCATGCATTCCGATAGTCCCATCCAAAACATGAGAAACACAAACCTCAGAGACAAGGAAATTGAAGTGAATTTGAACTTTATAATTATGGCCGTGAGTATCAGGTTCAGGTTTGGGTGGAAGAACATCAACCTTGTCAGCTAACACTACTCTGGCCATGCATCTACAGGGTTCTTGACAGCCCTTTACATCCTCAGCCTTCAAACTAATAACAGATTCTAAACCAGTATTCATACAATCAACCGCATCATTATTCAAATTCAATCTGCTAATGAGGGTCTTGGGTATAACACGACTCATATAGATTCTGTAATTTAACCTAGGGCCTAATGGTGAGCACCACAGACACCACAGACACCACAAAACGCAAATTTCCTGCATAGTATCACTGTTCATTGTAATGGCCCTACTTCTATTGACTTTAAAGCTTCGACAGGGGTCTCTAAAACAGGGGCGGAAAGGGATTTTCAGTGGGGGTAAAGAGCAAAGCATACAATTTAAAATCCCAGCATGGCTTGTAGTATCTAACCAGTTCCGATTATGCATGGGCGGATTCATTAAAATGGGGACAGGAACATATACATACCTATCCTCTGAATTGTTCTCCCTCCTCAGCTCCCAAGCTTTTGCCCTCCGTAAACTCTGTAATGTTTGCATGAGTTTTTTGGGCGAGGGGGGTATATACATTACCTCAAACTTTCCTTCCCTCCCGAGCACTGACAAGCCAGCAACGCAAGTTACATTCATCATAATGTTAAAGCATGCCACCACCCACACTGCTAATCGTTTTTGGCGGTGCATCATGATAATCCTTAATTGTCCGTAGGGCGGTGTTCCGACCGATTGCCACCGCTTGTCCTATTACCTTGGTTCTCACCCCGATCGGGGGGATGCAGATCCTTATCTACTATCACCTGGAGTGAGTATAACTCAACTTCCCATATTGCATCGGTGGGCCGAGCATCGATAGTTCTATCATTGTTCTTGCATCCCCAATTTGCAAGGTAATCTGCAGCGGCATTTCCTTTCCTCCTGATATGCGCTGGCACCATGTAATGAATCCTCTTTAACAAGTAACTTATTTCTTGGATGAGGCCTGCTATCCTCCAGCTTTGGGCTACTTTCTCCCACGGCGTTCCTTGTTGCAGTTTCCTCAGAATGTTTGTTACTAAGGCAGAGTCTCCTTCAATTATAAGTTTCAGATAGTTTTCCCGGATTGCTATGCTAATACCTTGTTGAACTGCAGTTAATTCCGCTTCATTATTCGTTGCATGTCCCAAGTCTACTGCGTAAAACCGACATACGTTTCCCTGCGAATTGCGAAAGATCCCCCCTGCTCCTGCCTGTCCCGGGTTGCCTTTAGAGGCTCCGTCAAAGTTTAGCTTAATAAACCCTGGTTGAGGTGGTGCCCAATGTTCCTCACTAGTCTCTCTCGGTGGCCTAAACTTCCATAAGTGCCTATTAAGCATTTCAGGTTTTAGATTGAGGTACTGAAGGATTTGTTCTTCGACTCCTGTCACTTTCCAATCTTCATCTGTCCAGCTTTCACTGAGGATTGTTTCTCTAATGTTCTCAATGGATCGTTGCCATGTTTGTTGCATTGGAAGCTTTATGTCTTTGAAAGTTCTGCTATTCCGTTCTTTCCAGGTATTCCATATGAGGAATCCAAAGGATAAGCTCCAAGCCCTATTAACCACTTGACTTTGAAACTTACCCTTTTGCCAATTTCTGATTGTCTCAACTATACTGGCGTTGTCTTTATCAGTTTTCCTGAAGAGGTTTGCCAAGTTTTGCCACTGCTGTTGTACAAAGGGGCATGAAATGAGTATGTGATCAGTCGTTTCATGTGCTTCTTGACATAGGGAGCATCTAGAGGGACCTACCATTCCCCTTTTTTGAAGGTTCTCCCAAGTTAAAATCTTGTTATGACTGACTAACCATATGAAGTATTCTACCTTTGGCCATTGCTTTAATGCCCAGATCTTTTTCCATACTGGATTACCTACCTGAGGACCTTGTTGCGATTGAATCTTGTAGCCTTCTTTTATTGAAAACAGTCCTTTTGTCCCATATCCCCATCTAAGTATATCTGGCCCCCCTGCTGTCCTAATTTTCCGAGTTTTTAGTTCCTTAGCAAGGTTGTCCCATTGCTGAGTTTCCGGAGCTGTCGGCCATGTAGTTTTGTCTTTCCATTTCCTCCACTGGTCTTGGTTATTGGGTTGCCAATAATGCTGTAGTAATCGTTGGTTTGGGCTACTTGTGAACATAAATATTTCCCCCAGTTCAAGCCTACTGAAAAGTTTGTCCCTCTGCTGCCATGAGTCTTCCCAAAAGAGCTCTGTGCCACCATCTTTAATCTCCCAAAAGCTGTGAGATCTTATCAGATATCTATTGAGTGATGCCAAGTTCCAGATTGGGGATCCTTTTGGCGTTACGTCTATCTTTAAACGGCCTGATATATTTTGAGGCATTCCATATTTGGTTGTCCAAATGCTTTTCCAAAGATCTGAGCCTCCCTGCACCCACCTCCACCATAGTTTTGCTCCCATTACGTTATTTAGTATAGCTGGATCTCTTAATTCCAAACCGCCTGAAGCTTTTGATTGTAATAATTTTTCCCAAGAAAGGAGCGCCCATTTCCGCTTCTCCTGAGCTCCCTGCCATAAGAATTTTTTAAAAAGCCCTGCCAATTTTATACAGATTCCTTTGGGGCATGCTCTTGCAGATAATTGGTAAATCGGTATAGCTTGCAAGACCGTCTTGAGGAGGATAAGCCTTCCTGGCGCATTTAGTGACCTGAATGCCCAATTCTGGATCCTATTGTTTACTCTTTGTACCGTGTCCTGCCAATCTGCTATTCTATTTTGTCCAGGGTTCAGATTCATGCCTAAATATTTCATTGGGAGTGATCCTCTCTGGAATCCCAGTGTTCTTGCCAGAAAGGTCTGACTCTGTATCGGACAATTAAAAAAGTAAACATTCGACTTACCTTTATTCACCTCCGTCCCAGAGGCTTCCATGAACATATTTAAAATTTTTTGAATTGCTTCGCATTCGTTTAAAGTAGCTTGACCAAACAATAAAACATCATCAACAAACTGTTGATGAGTGAGTGATACGTTCGGTCCCCATAGCTTTAAACCTTGTAACTTTCTTTGTGCTAGATTCGCTTTAAGGAGTCTGCCTAGGCCTTCCGCTGCTATTATGAATAAGAATGGGGACAGAGGATCACCTTGGCGCAGACCTCGGGAGCTTCGAAAAGGTTCAGTCGGGCTGCCATTGACTAAGATTGAATAATGTGCTGAAGTCATGAAAGATCTTAGCCATTGTATCCATCGTTCTTCAAAACCGAAAGCTCTGAGTACCTCTGTGAGATATTGCCAACTTATACGGTCATATGCTTTCGATAAATCTAGTTTGATCAGCATTCCTCTTCGTTTATCCGTCTTAAGTGAATGCATGGCTTCCTGAGCTGTAACGATCCCATCAAGGATTTGTCGTCCTTTCACAAAACCTGTCTGTTCCGGAGAAATGAGTTTAGACAATAAAGGCTTTAGTCTATTTACCATGATCGTTGAGATAATTTTATAAATAACATTGCACAGTGCTATTGGCCTGAACCCTTCTGCTGTGTCTACCTCTTTATGCTTAGGTATAAGAGTGATAAAGGTTGCATTCATTTCTGGGTATATCATTTTTAATCTGCGTGATTCCTCTACAACTTCCAGAATGTATGTGCCCATGAATGGCCAGGCTACAATGAAGAATTCGCTCGTAAATCTGTCTGGTCCCGGTGCTTTGTTCTTGGGCAAATTCAGTACCACCTCCTCCACCTCCTTCAGTGTTATTTCCCTTAACAAAGCCGTTTTATCTCTTAGTGACCAATTTTTGGAATCTGGTCTTTCTAAGCCAGCTTCTGTGTCCTGTCTGGTTGAGGTTACGTGATGTTGTCTTTCGTGATTCCCTAACTCTTCTCTATATCCTCATGTTTGATTACCTTCTCCGTTTACCTTTCAAAGAGAAGATTTTATTATGTTGGCGGCGTTGCGTGGCGTTGTGGAAGAACTTGGTGTTTCGATCTCCTTCTGCTTCTGTTTATCCTTGATTTTGCTTCCATAAGAAGCTCTTCTTGTTTTGCGTCTCTCCTCTAGTTGATGAAAGCGCTGTACCTTCTTCCACACTAATTACGGAGTTCGGCCACAGTATTATACATTATTTGGATTGCTTTCATCTTCCTTTGTTAATTGAATTTATGTGGTGTATATTCCCAAATTCCTCTTTATTCCATTTCTTAATTTCCTCTTTTAATTTTTTCAAGCGAAGCTGAAAGGAATGCATTTTATTTCTCCCTCTAACTTGGATTGTGCTCCACCAGTTTTTGATGTTATCCATTAAGCCCGGGTGTCTTAGCCAGAATTGTTCAAAGCGGAATGGTCGGTTGTGGGGGCTTGCCTTTATATCCACTTCTAGCCGAATTGGCCAATGGTCCGATCCTAGTGTTGGAAGAATGGATGCTTCAAAAAATTTGTCCTGACTTATAAAAGCTTCAGAGGCGAGGAATCGATCGAGTTGAGATGCTACCTGGAATCTTTGTCCTCTCCTATTATTCCATGTGAACTTTCCATTTATCGTTGGTATATCAACTAATCTGAGGTCTGTTATTAGGTCTCTGAATAGTATCATATCAGGATCTTCTCTCCTTGTACCACCTTTTTTTTCTGATAAGTCGGAGATCATGTTAAAATCGCCACCTAATAACCAATACTGTTTATCATGCAGAGTTTTTAAAGTGCGTATACTCTGAACAAAAGCTGCTCGCTCTCCTGGAATTGGGGGTCCGTAAACTGCTGAGATAAGGATTCTTTCTTCTGCTCCTATTTGTCTAAAAGTTGCTGATAGAATCCTCGGTAAACTGATCCACCCATCTGCAGTTATTTCAGCAGTGTTCCACAAAATTGCTATACCACCTGAAGTGCCTGCTGAATCTATAGCAATTACTTGGTAGTGAAATTTGAAGGATTGAATTACTTCTTCTAGTTTGTGTCCCATTACCTTTGTTTCTTGGATGAGCATGACCTGGGGCTTTTCCTCTTGCAATTTTTTCTTCAGATTTCTCTGCTTCCCCTTGCTATTGAGACCCCTTATGTTCCAAGAGAGCACTTTCATTATGTGTGTTTGGGAATTTGTTGAAACACCGTTGTTAACGGCATTATCCTTCCTGTATTGATCAAAGATTCGCCTACTAATTGTATGGATTCTTGGAGGGTTCTTCGGCCTCTTTTCTTTGCTGGCTTTGGAGGTACTGGCTTCTTACCTGCTCTTTGTTCATTTTCTTGATTTTCTTTTCGGGCCTGTACTGTGAGGTAATTTTCAAATGTATCTTTATACAAATTCTTCTGATCTTCTGGTATAAACCGGTCATCCAGATTCCTCCATTCAAACAATAAACGTTTGAGCAGTTTTTCTTCCGCACTCAAGTCTTCTCTAGGCTGTTCCACCTCCATTGGGGTTTGTTCTGGCATCTCCTTCTCCTCCTGGTTCTCTGTCTCTTCTCCTGCTTTCCGTTTGGATGACTGTGGCTTTTGGTTCTCTGCTACATTCTCTGCTTGTTTACCCTCTTCGTCATTCTCCACCATTATCGATTCCTCTTCCTCTTGTTCTGCTGATACCTCTCCTTCCTTCTGTAGGGCCTCGTACCTGTTTCCTGTGGCCGTTTTTTGAAGGGTTTGCTTTGTTGCTGATCCTGGTCCAGTAGTCTTTGTTCTTGGTGTTCTTCTGCGAGAGTTCACTGTTATGAACCCATCCTCTGCTTGCCGATTTTGATCATCTTTTCCACTTGTTTGGTGTAGTTGCTGCTGCACTTCATTTAAGGGACAGGATTTATACAGGTGGCCGTATTCGTGACATCGTCTGCAACGAAATGGGATATGCTCGTAATCTAATAGCTGTAGCCACACTTTTCCTTCATATTCTAGTTCAATCATTTCTGGCAAAGGCTCAGAAATATTCATGTATACACAGATTCTTGCAAATGACGTGTATCGTCCACGGGCTGTGGACTCTGCTGTTTTAACAAAATTACCTATTGAGTTACCTATTCCTTCCAAGATTTCAGGGTCCCAAAAATCTATGGGCAGCCCAAATAATCTGACCCAAACGGGAGCCGCCAGAAATTGTTCTTGTTCTGGGTTATAGCATTCCTCCCATTGGCGTAGGAAGAGCCCCGCAGTGCTATAGAAGTAGGGTCCTCCTTCAAAAATACGTTCTTTATCATTTAAATTTGAAAAAATTACTGTAAAAAAACCTTTGGCCCCAAACTTTAGATCAATGTGACCCTTGGGCTGCCATTTTATTTGAATCCATTTTAATAATTCCTTCTCCGAAGGCCAAATACCTATAAACTTGCAGATCAGAGCATGATTTTTCATATAATGTCTATATTCAGCTAGCTTTGATGAGGGAATCACAAACCTCGGTTTCTTTGATACCCTCGGCAGACATTGCCCCTTCATTCTTTCTTGCCAGTCCGCTCCTAAAACTGGGCCCGTTCTTTGTTGTGCCGTTGTCTTCTGGGCTGAATGTCCCACATGATCCCCACTGGTGACATTTCTATATGTAGGAGCCGCCCCTCCTCCTGAGGAGGCCGCCATTCCTTCGAGCTCGGCCGCCAAGGCGGCTGCCTGACGAACCCTACCTTACCAGCGCCTGTTCACGCACTCCTCTCAAACCCTACCTTACCAGCGCCTGTTCTACACAATAAATTAATTAATTTATGTTTAAAATACATCTAATATACTAATGAGATAACATGTTTTTTATTATCACTAATTTCTCCGTGGTTGACTAATACTCTCTAAGCATTTCAATAAAATTACTATGTAAATTGAAATTTACATAGAATTTTGAAGATATGACGAAGATTCGATAGAGTAGACAAGATTGAGTGTCAAACATTGTGGCCGAGAGAGTAGCACGTAAAATTGTGGCTACATGTGTGGTCTTCACAAATGTGTTTTTTTCGCGTGCGATTGTGTGAGCGGCATGTGAGGATGTAATCTCCGTATGTCATGCACCCTGGGTACAAATTCTACTGAGAAATATTTAGTTTCCCCAAGCACTGGTCGGTACTAGATTTCCAGATGGTGCTTGGATAACTTAAGCTGCAGAATGAAATACCTCGAAACATGGTCTTCTGTGTCTATGAGTAGACTTGAAGAGGATGCTTCAACGATACAATCTGGCAAAGATTCTTCAAATTGCGGAATCTGGTTTCAATTAAGTCAAAAAGAACCAGCCAGAATGATAGCAGTCAATATATTTCAAGGTCACGAAATCTACCACGCATTCTAATGTGTAATTTCTGAATCAGCTGAAGCCATTCAAGCCATGAAATGGGGTGAGGATGATGATTATAATTAATATGTTCAACAACTAAAATACTGCCCCTCCCATGTAGTAAACCCACTTCTGAGTAAAACGTGAGAGTTTTAAAAACCCTAGCCAAGCATGTTCAGATAGAAGGGGGTTCCTGTACTGGAGGCATCCAAAGGGTTAAAAAGTGTTTTGATAATCTCAAATAGATTATTCTCAAATCTGGCAGGTGTTTCATGACATCTTCTGGAATCCAAGTCACATGGTTTCATTTTTGAATTGGTGGACTTTACTGATAGTCATGTCATTAACGAAAGTGTTTAGGTTTAGAAAAGAAGATCCTCCAGGGAGGACTGCCTTTGTTGCTGACTCCTTGAGTTTGAGAACGTTATCTCTGATGATCTTTCCTTCCGCTGTTCTCATCATTCTCCTCACAACATCCTCAAACACTTCTTTCGGGACGACCTTTTGGTCATCGACATCCACGTTTTCAAAATCCAGGCCGATCTTCCACACCTCCTTGGAGAATCTGCAGTTGAGAAACTGATCGGCAAAATATGGGAATCCCACTACGGGAACTCCCATGCTCATGCTCTCCAACATAGAGTTCCATCCACAGTGTGTGAGGAATAATCCCACTGAAGCATGGGCAAGTACTTTCGACTGTGGCGCCCAACTCACAAACATTGCCCGTTTCTTTGTTCGTTCTTCAAAGCCCTTGGGTAAAAACGCAGCCTGGCCTTCTGCGATATCCAACCGGAGAACCCACAAGAAAGGTTGTCCGCAGCCCTCTAGCCCTAGTGCGAGCTGGTCCAGCTGTTGCTGTGATTTGACAGCGATGCTTCCGAAGGAAACATATATAACTGATCCCGGCTGTTGCATATCCAGCCATGACAGGCAACGCTCCTCCTCCTCCCACATACTGCAGCCAGAAGATCGTCCATCTAAAAAATTTGGAAGAAAAAGAGGTCCAACGGCCAAAGCAGGACAACCATTCAAAGCGAGTGCTGTTACTGCGTCCCTCCCTTCGAGCTCCTCAAACGTGTTCACTAATGTGTAGTCCCCTTTACTTTGCATCTGTGATTCATGGAGAATGGCATTGAAAAGAATGTCGGATGGATCTTCAGCGCGATAGAAGGCTAACAGGTCTGTTGGCCTCAATGGTGGGATGTTGCCAGGCAGACAAGTAATAAGCTTTTCTGCATTTTTAGCTTCCCTTACTAGAGAAAATAAAAAAAAATACAGTAGAGTTATTGTCTTTGCCGAGCGAACGAAAATAATTAACTAAAATAATTCAGATCCATAAGAGGAGTGTAAAAACATAAAACATACGAATGAACGTTTCATCTTTCATTCATACATCATTGCATTCTTACATTTTCATCCATTCATACAACATTGCAGGCAGAATAATTAGAAGCGTTTACTGCGTCTGTACTGTTAGTTACATGTATGGTGTTGTAACTTCAAAAAAATCATATACAGTAGCATTTAGTGTGTAGGTATCCAGACAGCAAAATGTTTCAATTTCTTATTTGTTGATTGGGCAAGTTCAACCGGTGGTGTGAGTTTCCAAAGCCTTTTGCTTCATTAATTTTTTGTAATCTTCTTGCACGGAGAATTTAGAAAAGAATATTGCCTCCGCACAAACGAACAAATTAATTATGGATTATGAGAATATTACATATATAAATATACATTATAGCAAGCTATGTGTATATGGCAAGTAGGATATACATGTTTAAATACTTTAAGATCGAACGATATACTAACATTGTAATCCATAACAATTATTTAGGAATAAAATAGTAAATGTATAGGGCAAACAGACAAGCAATTTATCTACTTCATATGTAAATTTATTATTTCTTGCTTATAAAAAAAACTATAAAATTTAATTTAAGTGATGCCCATCCATTTTAGATATGAAATTGAAATTGACACTTCTTTTATATGAAATTTGTTTGTATATTTACAAAATTTTAATTGTTTAAAAATATGAAATTTGTTTTTTTATTTACACAATTTTAATTCTTTACAAATAAATACCTATCTCATTAATTACAAACACGAAAATCAACAATGCTTCATTATTCATTATTGTATAGAAAAGAAAATTGACATTTTAAAAACCTCGAGGAACTGTGCTCTACTTGGAAAAATTGAAAACAAAAATGTCAATTCTTTTATCATAAAGTGCATCGATTAATTATAACTGATTAATTATCACATCTAAACATTGAATTTCATAACTCGTGTAAGTTTGGTGTTGTGTAAATCTTAGTTTAGAACAAACAAAATGAAAATATGTCTTCTATAGTATTGAGTGAATCTACTCAAGCAAGTGAAACTTTTTGAAAGGAAGTGAACAGGCGCTGGTAAGGTAGGGTTTGAGAGGAGTGCGTGAACAGGCGCTGGTAAGGTAGGGTTCGTCAGGCAGCCGCCTTGGCGGCCGAGCTCGAAGGAATGGCGGCCTCCTCAGGAGGAGGGGCGGCTCCTACATATAGAAATGTCACCAGTGGGGATCATGTGGGACATTCAGCCCAGAAGACAACGGCACAACAAAGAACGGGCCCAGTTTTAGGAGCGGACTGGCAAGAAAGAATGAAGGGGCAATGTCTGCCGAGGGCATCAAAGAAACCGAGGTTTGTGATTCCCTCATCAAAGCTAGCTGAATATAGACATTATATGAAAAATCATGCTCTGATCTGCAAGTTTATAGGTATTTGGCCTTCGGAGAAGGAATTATTAAAATGGATTCAAATAAAATGGCAGCCCAAGGGTCACATTGATCTAAAGTTTGGGGCCAAAGGTTTTTTTACAGTAATTTTTTCAAATTTAAATGATAAAGAACGTATTTTTGAAGGAGGACCCTACTTCTATAGCACTACGGGGCTCTTCCTACGCCAATGGGAGGAATGCTATAACCCAGAACAAGAACAATTTCTGGCGGCTCCCGTTTGGGTCAGATTATTTGGGCTGCCCATAGATTTTTGGGACCCTGAAATCTTGGAAGGAATAGGTAACTCAATAGGTAATTTTGTTAAAACAGCAGAGTCCACAGCCCGTGGACGATACACGTCATTTGCAAGAATATGTGTATACATGAATATTTCTGAGCCTTTGCCAGAAATGATTGAACTAGAATATGAAGGAAAAGTGTGGCTACAGCTATTAGATTACGAGCATATCCCATTTCGTTGCAGACAATGTCACGAATACGGCCACCTGTATAAATCCTGTCCCTTAAATGAAGTGCAGCAGCAACTACACCAAACAAGTGGAAAAGATGATCAAAATCGGCAAGCAGAGGATGGGTTCATAACAGTGAACTCTCGCAAAAGAACACCAAGAACAAAGACTACTGGACCAGGATCAGCAACAAAGCAAACCCTTCAAAAAACGGCCACAGGAAACAGGTACGAGGCCCTACAGAAGGAAGGAGAGGTATCAGCAGAACAAGAGGAAGAGGAATGGAATATAATGGTGGAGAATGACGAAGAGGGTAAGCAATGAGAGAATGTGAGAACCAAAAGCCACGGTCGTCCAGCGGAGAAAGCGGGAGAGAGACGGAGAACCGGGAGGAGAAGGAGATAATCCGCACCAACCCAGTAGGTGGAACGGCCTCTCCAGACTTGGTGCGGAAGAAAAACTGCTCATTTATTGTTTGAACGGAGGAAATCTGAGATGACAGTTTATAGAAGATCAAAGGAAGAAGTTGTATAAAGATACATTTGAAAAATTGCCTCTCCACAGGCTAGAAAGAAAATGAGAAAATGAACAAAGGCGCAGTGTAAAGCGATTACCTCCAAGCAGTAAAAAGAAAAGGCGAAGAACCCTCAAGAAATCCACTTGCAATTAGTAGGAGAATCTTTGGTGATCTTTGAGGAAGGACAATCAGTTAGCTAACGGTGTTCCAACAAATTCCCAAACACACATAATGAAAGTGCTCTCTTGGAACATAAGGGGTCTCAATAGCAAGGGGAAGCAGAGAAATCTGAAGAAAAAATTGCAAGAGGAAAAGCCCCAGGTCATGCTCATCCAAGAAACAAAGGTAATGGGACACAAACTAGAAGAAGTAATTCAATCCTTCAAATTTCACTACCAAGTAATTGCTATAGATTCAGCAGGCACTTCAGGTGGTATAGCAATTTTGTGGAACACTGCTGAAATAACTGCAGATGGGTGGATCAGTTTACCGAGGATTCTATCAGCAACTTTTAGACAAATAGGAGCAGAAGAAAGAATCCTTATCTCAGCAGTTTACGGACCCCCAATTCCAGGAGAGCGAGCAGCTTTTGTTCAGAGTATACGCACTTTAAAAACTCTGCATGATAAACAGTATTGGTTATTAGGTGGCGATTTTAACATGATCTCCGACTTATCAGAAAAAAAAGGTGGTACAAGGAGAGAAGATCCTGATATGATACTATTCAGAGACCTAATAACAGACCTCAGATTAGTTGATATACCAACGATAAATGGAAAGTTCACATGGAATAATAGGAGAGGACAAAGATTCCAGGTAGCATCTCGACTCGATCGATTCCTCGCCTCTGAAGCTTTTATAAGTCAGGACAAATTTTTTGAAGCATCCATTCTTCCAACACTAGGATCGGACCATTGGCCAATTCGGCTAGAAGTGGATATAAAGGCAAGCCCCCACAACCGACCATTCCGCTTTGAACAATTCTGGCTAAGACACCCGGGCTTAATGGATAAAATCAAAAACTGGTGGAGCACAATCCAAGTTAGAGGGAGAAATAAAATGCATTCCTTTCAGCTTCGCTTGAAAAAATTAAAAGAGGAAATTAAGAAATGGAATAAAGAGGAATTTGGGAATATACACCAAGAGCAACTTCAATTAACAGCAAAGATGAAAGCAATCCAACAACAGATAATACTACAGGGCCGAACTCCAGAATTAGTGGTGGAAGAAGGTACTACGCTCAGTCAACTAGAGGAGAGACGAAAACAAGAAGAGATCTTATGGAAGCAAAAATCAAGGATAAAATGGCTTAAGGAAGGAGATCGAAACACCAAGTTCTTCCACAACGCCATGCTGCAACGCCGCCAACATAATAAAATCTTATCTTTGAAAACGGAAAATGGAGAAAGGCAAATCAAACATGAGGATATAGAGAAGGAGTTAGTGAATCACTTCAAAGACAGACTCACAGAACCTCAACCAGATAGACAGGAAGCCATTGGAAAAATAACTGCTCATATTCCAAAATTGGTCACTAGAGAGCAAAATCTAGCTTTGTTAAGAGAAATAACATTAAAGGAGGTGGAGGAGGTGGTACTCAATTTGCCCAAGAACAAATCTCCAGGACCAGACGGATTTACGAGTGAATTTTTTATCTCAGCCTGGCCATTAATGGGCCCAGACATTCTGGAAGTCGTCGAGGAATCCCGCAGATTAAAAATGATATACCCAGCAATGAATGCAACCTTTATCACTCTTATACCCAAGCATAAAGAGGCGGACACAGCAGAGGGATTCAGGCCAATAGCACTGTGCAATGTTATTTATAAAATTCTGTCAACGATCATGGTAAATAGGTTAAAGCCTTTATTACCGAAACTCATTTCCCCGGAACAGACAGGCTTTGTGAAAGGACGACAAATACTTGATGGGATCATTACAGCCCAGGAAGCAATGCATTCACTAAAGACAGATAAACGAAAAGGCATGCTTATCAAGCTAGACTTATCGAAAGCATATGACCGTATAAGTTGGCAATATCTCACAGAGGTACTCAGAGCTTTTGGTTTTGAAGAACGATGGATTCAATGGATAAGATCCTTCATGACTTCAGCACATTATTCAATCTTAGTCAATGGCAGCCCGACTGAACCTTTTCGAAGCTCCCGAGGTCTGCGCCAAGGTGATCCTCTGTCCCCATTCTTATTCATAATAGCAGCGGAAGGCCTAGGCAGACTCCTTAAAGCGAATCTAGCACAAAGAAAGTTACAAGGTTTAAAGCTATGGGGACCGAACGTATCACTGACTCATCAACAGTTTGTTGATGATGTTTTATTGTTTGGTCAAGCTACTTTAAACGAATGCAAAGCAATTCAAAAAATTTTAAATATGTTCATGGAAGCCTCTGGGACGGAGGTGAATAAAGGTAAGTCGAATGTTTACTTTTTTAATTGTCCGATACAGAGTCAGACCTTTCTGGCAAGAACACTGGGATTCCAGAGAGGATCACTCCCAATGAAATATTTAGGCATGAATCTGAACCCTGGACAAAATAGAATAGCAGATTGGCAGGACACGGTACAAAGAGTAAACAATAGGATCCAGAATTGGGCATTCAGGTCACTAAATGCGCCAGGAAGGCTTATCCTCCTCAAGACGGTCTTGCAAGCTATACCGATTTACCAATTATCTGCAAGAGCATGCCCCAAAGGAATCTGTATAAAATTGGCAGGGCTTTTTAAAAAATTCTTATGGCAGGGAGCTCAGGAGAAGCGGAAATGGGCGCTCCTTTCTTGGGAAAAATTATTACAATCAAAAGCTTCAGGCGGTTTGGAATTAAGAGATCCAGCTATACTAAATAACGTAATGGGAGCAAAACTATGGTGGAGGTGGGTGCAGGGAGGCTCAGATCTTTGGAAAAGCATTTGGACAACCAAATATGGAATGCCTCAAAATATATCAGGCCGTTTAAAGATAGACGTAACGCCAAAAGGATCCCCAATCTGGAACTTGGCATCACTCAATAGATATCTGATAAGATCTCACAGCTTTTGGGAGATTAAAGATGGTGGCACAGAGCTCTTTTGGGAAGACTCATGGCAGCAGAGGGACAAACTTTTCAGTAGGCTTGAACTGGGGGAAATATTTATGTTCACAAGTAGCCCAAACCAACGATTACTACAGCATTATTGGCAACCCAATAACCAAGACCAGTGGAGGAAATGGAAAGACAAAACTACATGGCCGACAACTCCGGAAACTCAGCAATGGGACAACCTTGCTAAGGAACTAAAAACTCGGAAAATTAGGACAGCGGGGGGGCCAGATATACTTAGATGGGGATATGGGACAAAAGGATTGTTTTCAATAAAAGAAGGCTACAAGATTCAATCGCAACAAGGTCCTCAGGTAGGTAATCCAGTATGGAAAAAGATCTGGGCATTAAAGCAATGGCCAAAGGTAGAATACTTCATATGGTTAGTCAGTCATAACAAGATTTTAACTTGGGAGAACCTTCAAAAAAGGGGAATGGTAGGTCCCTCTAGATGCTCCCTATGTCAAGAAGCACAGGAAACGACTGATCACATACTCATTTCATGCCCCTTTGTACAACAGCAGTGGAAAAACTTGGCAAACCTCTTCAGGAAAACTGATAAAGACAACGCCAGTATAGTTGAGACAATCAGAAATTGGCAAAAGGGTAAGTTTCAAAGTCAAGTGGTTAATAGGGCTTGGAGCTTATCCTTTGGATTCCTCATATGGAATACCTGGAAAGAACGGAATAACAGAACTTTCAAAGACATAAAGCTTCCAATGCAACAAACATGGCAACGATCCATTGAGAACATAAGAGAAACAATCCTCAGTGAAAGCTGGACAGATGAAGATTGGAAAGTGACAGGAGTCGAAGAACAAATCCTTCAGTACCTCAACCTAAAACCAGAAATGCTTTATAGGCACTTATGGAAGTTTAGGCCACCGAGAGAGACTAGTGAGGAACATTGGGCACCACCTCAACCAGGGTTTATTAAGCTAAACTTTGACGGAGCCTCCAAAGGTAACCCGGGACAGGCAGGAGCAGGGGGGATCTTTCGCAATTCGCAGGGAAACGTATGCCAGTTTTACGCAGTAGACTTGGGGCATGCAATGAATAATGAAGCGGAATTAACTGCAGTTCAACAAGGTATTAGCATAGCAATCCAGGAAAACTATCTTAAACTTATAATTGAAGGAGACTCCGCCTTAGTAACAAACATACTGAGGAAACTGCAACAAGGAACGCCGTGGGAGAAAGTAGCCCAAAGCTGGAGGATAGCAGGCCTCATCCAAGAAATAAGTTACCTGCTAAAGAGGATTCATTACATGGTGCCAGCGCATATCAGGAGGAAAGGAAATGTTGCTGCAGATTACCTTGCAAATTGGGGATGCAAGAACAATGATAGAACTATCGATGCTCGGCCCACCGATGCAATATGGGAAGTTGAGTTATACCCACTCCAGGTGATAGTAGATAAGGATCTGAATCCCCCCGATCGGGGTGAGAACCAAGGCAATAGGACAAGTGGTGGCAATCGGCCAGAACACCGCCCTACGGACAATTAAGGATTATCATGATGCACCGCCAAAAACGATCGGCAGAGTGGGTGGTGGCATGCTTTATCGTTATGATGAATGTAACTTGCGCTGCTGGCTTGTCAAAGCTCGGGAGGGAAGGAAAGTTCGAGGTAATGTATATACCCCCATTGCCCAAAAAACTCATGCAAACATTACAGAGTTTACGGAGGGCAAAAGCTTGGGAGCTGAGGAGGGAGAACGATTCAGAGGATAGGTATGTATATGCTCCTGTCCCCATTTTAATGAATCCGGCCATGCATAATCGGAACTGGTTAGATACTACAAACCATGCTGGGATTTTAAATTGTATGTTCTGCTCATTACCCCCACTGAAAATCCCTTTCTGCCCCTGCTTTAGAGACCCCTGTCGAAGTTTTAAACTCAATAGAAGTAAGGTCATTACAATGAACAGTGATACTATGCAGGAAATTTGCGTTTTGTGGTGTCTATGGTGTCTGTCGTATCTGAGGTGCTCACCATTAGGCCCTAGGGTAGATTACAGAATTAATATGAGTCGCGTTATAACCAAGACCCTCATTAGCAGAATAAAATTGAATATAAATGCAGTTGATTGTATGAATACTAGTTTAGTTTCTGTTATTAGTTTGAAGGCGGAGAATGTAAAGGGCTGTCAAGACCCCTATAGATGCATGGTCAGAGTAGTGTTAGCAGACACGGTAGATGTTCTTCCACCCAAACCTGAACCTGATACTCATGGCCATAATTTTAAAGCTCAATTTCACTCCAAATGCCTTGTCTCTGAAGTTTGCGCTTCTCATGTTTTCGATGGGAATATCGAAATGCATGGTAATAGAAACAAGGGTTTTATCATGACTCTCGGTTGTGTACCTGTTATTATTTCTCTGTGTGTTATACTGGATAGGACCAAAGCCATTATGGGAAAGCGCAGTCTCCGTTCGGATACAGCAAAAGGAAAGCAAAAGGTCCAGACAGAACAAGAGCCAATGAAAAGAGGAAGAAAGACAAATAAAGAACATTTAGAGAAGCTAGTGTTGAACTATATAGTGGGTAATTCATCTCCCACCAGAAACCAAATTCGAGGATGGGAAAGAGAGCTGCAGATAAATCCTGAAGATAATGAAGCTGCTGCAGATATCCTGGACTTCATTCAGGACCCTGGCAATACAAGGGGACGCTTCACCTTATTCAACCAAACGATTCACACTTATTGGCTAATGAAATGCCTCTTGGCAAAAGCAATCCAGAATGCACAACCTCCAGAGTACAAAGTACAACCAAAGACTGAGTCATTCCTCAAAGATCTGCTGGAAAATATTGATACCAATTTGCAGCATATCAAATTTACCCAGCATCAAGCTATACAGAGATTGGATGACAGGATGGGACGACTGGAGAAACTGCTACAGCACATGCAACAGGTGGATATGCCGGGGTCACGGGCCAATGACCCAGCCCCGGTGTCCTCTTCAGATGAATAGCTACTTTTAATCTTCCTGGTTTATGGTTTTTTGGAAAGTTTTTGAACTATGTTTAGATGATAAGCTTGAGCATATAGAAATAGTAGGACAACTAGCTCATGCGATGTATAGAAGAAGAAGACAATTTCATTTTTGGCAAACGTTTAATGGTATTAGATGGCCAACAGACCTGGTTTCCTGCGGACAGGTTGAGGCCAAGAATGCTTATAATACTGTAACCTGTCTTGACATATAAATAGAAAATGGAAAGTACCACCAAATTAACAAAAAAAAAGAAACTTTTTGAAAGGAAGAAGATCAGAATAATCAGAGATGTAGATTGGTATGGTATGGGGATATTTTGATGGGTTAGTTATAGGGATTTTCTGGTGTTAGTATGTAATTTTGGTTTGTTAGAATCTTATGATTAAATGTAAATTAGTTATGTGCTAAAATACAAATTTTATCACTGAATTTTTTGAACTTTATGCTATGTGATGTGGAATGAGATTGTTTTTTGGCAATACTTTATTCAGACCATATGGCGATTCAAAAGTTTTTGTTGACTGGTTTAATCGAAGAGCTGAATTAAGTTTTTTATTTAAAATAGTGATAAAGAAGAATCCCTCGCTAGAAGAGTAATATGACGATGTACAAGTTTTTCATATATTCAAAAAATTATTGAAAAAATCATTGCTATTAGATGTTAGGTTAGTTTCCATTATAAATTTGTTTAATGATAATATATATGTTAGGTTAGTTTCCATTATAAATTTGTTTAATGATGATATATTGTCTTTTAATCTGTGTGATCTTATAAGATATATCTAAGATTTTCTTGATATATCTGAGATTTGGTTCTCATGCCAATTTTTTTATGTTATCATGTTTGCTCCTATACAACTAAAAAACTTGTAATTAAGTATGAGGGGTTTTTGCAGTGCATTATATTGTATATCATTTTTGGGATTCAATTCTTTTAAGTAAGTCATTTATCTATGACTATTTTCATGAGAGATAGTCATGTCCACTTAGCACTCATTGGTGATGCTCACAGGGATGAAGAAGTGGAAGTGACGTCTATAAAGTGATGATTGACACTATGTGATTCATTTCACTAGTTTCAATCCCACTTCTTCACCCCTCTCAGCATCACTTGATGCAATGAATGATAAGTGAACTATTCAAAAATCATGAAAAATTAGTCAGTTATAATTGAAATGGTCATAAATAAATGACTTCTTTAAGGTACTTGAATCCCAAAATTAATATATAAAATTGTAATCCGTAATTATATTATAAGAAAAAACAAAAACAAAAAAACCGACTAGCATTGAGTGACTCTATATCCGATGTCCATACCAAATAGAAACATACCATTTGCTGGAATATGTCCCTCAGACAGAAGGAAGTTGGCGTAGCTTTGAGAAAGAGAGGAAGCAGCACATAGAGGCCAGAAGATAACCCTGGGCAATTTCATATTTTTTGCTACTTGCTCAGTGCAAGACATGAAGGCGTCAGTGATAATGAACGTGATGGGTGGACATGATGATTTCTCATCCACGGTTCTAAGGAGGTCCTCCAAAGCCGAGCCTAACTTTTGCAGCGCAACAGCTAATTCGCTCACGTTGGAGGTGCGTCCATGGTCGGGCGGTAAACCATCAGGGATAGACAAAAATCGAATTCTTTGTCCCTGATGCTCCCACTCAGTATCGTCTCCGGAAACAACAGATTTAGCGTCTTTGGAAGCTTCCACCATGCGCTTATGTGTCCAGTCCATATTGACGAAAGTAACAAAAGATCCTCTTATAACCAGCAGCTGGGCCAAATTCATGAGAGCATTTATATGACCCTGTGCAGGAGATGGCACAATTACTGCATGCAGAGCATGTTTCCCCTTTCTCTCCAACATATTCATATCAATACTGGTCGACATTATTCTTTTATTTTCCCTGAATCCACTACCAAAGTTTACTAGTGTATGGATTTGAGCTGCCACACATGCAGCTTCTACAACAGATTATACAATTGCAGCGATTAGGGTAATTTCTTATAAACGTCAAATGCGCATGAGCGTCCAACGGAGTCTAAAGAAAATTGGCAACCAAGTTTTACATGACTGGTAAAGTTACGTTATCGATCAGCTTATCGGGAAGGTTGGATGGCTGGTACGGTTACGTTATCCGTGAACAATTGAATGGCTGCCAGCGAACGCTTAGTTTATTTTGAGTAGATGAGATTCTCCTGGACCTCAAGAGTCATGGTCAACAATCTATCAAATAATTCGGCTAAAATTGTCCAGTACGTTTTTCTTGATCGGTAAGATTTTAGGTTGAAAGGCTATATTTCATTCCTACAGAGTACCTGCATGCTCGTGTAACCAATTTCCTTTCTTATTTGGTAGATTTGTATGGTAAGAAAATATCTAAATATCTCATTACATGAATGTTGATGGTACACGTTTCTTACATGACAATACTTCTCGGCCATGTGATGTTAAAAAATTTATGTTTTATAAATCTATTTTTTTATTATTTATTTTTCTTCAACCCAATTTATTTGGATAAATTAATTATAATATCATTATAAACTCATCATCATTCCAAAAAAAAATAATAGCTTCATTGTCTAAGTATTCATAAAGTAAAACATAATACCAAGAATAATATGAAAGTCATCCTACACACAAATTTAATCATTAAAATAGGAAAATGAAAATCAGTATCATCACAACATTTTTGTATCTCAAAAATATCAAGCCTTCCTAGATCCAACCGCTTTCTTAGAAATATGATCAATGATAAATTTATTTTATTAATATAATTATAAAAAATAAATTTTATATTAATTTAATTTATACGAACTTTAATGTGTGAGATGATACGAAAGCACACGATAATACAAATATTTGTCGGTTTAAAAGACAATTTTCATTAATATTATTATAATAAGTAGATTATTATGTGGGTGATAAAAAAAATCATGATGTATTTGGTTATGATGTCAAGAAGGGTGTCAAAGATTTTTTTCTATGAAAATATGATTGGCTGAAATTATGGGAAATTTTTGGTTGAAATTATGGGAAGTTATTAATTGAATTAATGTGAAAAATATTTTTTTTACTTTGTTAAAGTTGATGGACATTTAGAAGACATTTAAGGTGTCAGAAGTAATGCTTCTAGGATTTGATTTACAAGTTTCCATTGTAAGTTCCTAGGTGGATATCTCCAAGTTGTTGTTTTCTATGTATCATTTTCAGTTGTAATCTAATGTGTCGAAGTTAGTGCTTTAAATACCCTTGGGTTTAATATTATTCCCTTGGGTTTGTAGTGTTAATCCATTTCGTTTATTAGCCCCTTTGGTTTACAATATCAATCTATTGGGTTTATTAATCTAAGGATTCATATTCCTAGGGTATAATATTATTCATAGGGTTATAACATTAATCGTAGTCTTTAATATAGATTCATTAGGTTTATAATCATGGTCAACCATGGTCCGTTGTCACATTGTGACAAAGATTGTCTCAGTCTGAAAATCAACCCGCTTCAATCATCTTTCATGGTCAACCATGGTCGACTGTCACATTGTAACAAATATTTTCTCAATAAAAAAATCAACCATAGTCAACCATCTTCAATAGAGGTCAACCATCATGATGCAGGGGCATTAGGCACAAGAAAATACTTTGTATTTTAATAGACATAGGGGGTCTCATGTTTTTTCTTTCTTATGTAATCCTTAAATAATTAGAGTGATTTTAATTAAATATAGTGAGGAATTGTAAATTTTCTCAAATCATTGGAGAACATGAGGGGAAGTCGATTAGCTAGGAATGTGAAGAGTTCGTCTAGTAAATTTAGGGAGTTAGGCTAAATTTAGGATTTGAGGATTTCAAGAGTTTTGTTGAGTCATTGTAGGAGCTGAATCGATTCATTACCATCCTGTATAAGTGTAAGCCTCAAAGGCATTAATGAACAGACCTGGAGAGATCAAAGCTGTGCAGAGTAGTGAGGATAGAAGGCCACCGAATTGAAGATCTGGCCGAAGAAAAGGAGAAGTTTGTAAGTAATCTCAATTAGATACATATGGAAGAATTTGCTCAGAATTATATGGGCATTGTTTGATTTAAATTCTGTGTGAATGGGCTTCGAATTTCGATAAGCAAGTAGGTGTTAACTCTGTAATAAGTATTGAGATCAGGCTATGCATATAGTTGAGGAATGGATGAAATTGTTGAAAATGGCTTAATACGGTCTTGAGCTTCAATAAGAAATTGTGTAAGACATTGACAGTGAGTTGAATTTATGCGTCCACTCTATGTATGAAGGAGGGTTTTGGTTCCTTTGAGATTCCTGAATTATATGTATTCTGAGTTAATATGAATGTGCATTTGAATGTATATCGACATTTGTGAAAGGGGAGGATTTTATCTATTCGAAATTCTGTTGATACATCTATTTAGAAACATGGGTAGGATCGAATTCATGTATTAAAAAATCTATGTAAAAGGATTTTAATTTGTGAATTCTCATCACACAATGGTGGGAAAAATATCGTATAAAGTTACTGAGATTTTAATGATAATTCAAGTTCATCGTAATCGTGGAAAGGATTTCGTATAGAAGGAGAATGATTTCGAGAACCTCCAATTGGGGTTTCCACAAACTTGGAAATTGAATAGATGCTAAAGGTGGTCAAAAGCAAATAAGGTGTAGAGTTATTTTCTAAAACCTGGTTGATAAGGAATTAAATCCCGGGAGTCAATTTCAGTCTTGAAAAAGCGGAACCTTGAGAAAGAGGAAGTGGAACCGTGAAGGAGGTAGGCGGTTTCAAAAACCCAAACAAGCAGTATCGCACACCTTCTTGAATGGTAAGTGGAATTGCTAAAAAAAAGGTGATATCGGTCCTTGGTTGACGCGTGGCAAAGAGTGGTATTCAAAAACCACTTGCATCGCGTAATTTTTGAGGATTAAGTCCTGAGCATTTTCATAACGTGATATCTGTTGGATGAGTATTTAATTGGGTTTTGGAGCGCGAGAGTAGATTGGCCATTGGATTATAAGTGAAATTGTAGGAAGGATAACCCCAGGTATGTTTGTGAATGCCGTGGGGTCCAGAAAATTTAATTATGTGAACGCTTTGGATTTTAGACTAAAGCCCGGTCGTAAGGTTTTATTATCTTCTTGGGTTTAAAGATTAATTGAAGTGGCATTTAATGTCTTGATGGCCGTAATCTTTATATTGGGTTGTATGTTAATTGAAACAGTGGAAATTGACTATTAGAGGAACTGATATGATGTGGGAGGCTATTAGTATTTAAAGAAGAAGGAATATATAAATGAAAGGTATACATTACTGAAGACTTGGTTGAATATTAAATTCATTATTCAAATTTCAATTCGAATAATGATAAGAAGGTTTTAAAGTTAGTTAAGACCAAAAGACAGCTTTTGTAGACTTTTAAGTTTGTCAATTGGGGAAAATATAGGTTGGAAAATCAATGATGCATTTGAGTTAGGCATTAAGAAGTTGAATAGTAATTCGAAGGTCATTCCGATGGGTTTTATCATAAGGTTTAAAACCATTGATTGAAGAGCAAAGTTCCCGCATATACAATTTTGATAGGTATGGTTTCATAAACATAGGATATGAGATAGTGAAACTTCCGCATTATTTAAATTGCCAATTTGAGATTTTATTTGGCATTTATTTGGAAGATTCATTGCTATATGCATAGCTAAAGAAATAAAATGGGGGTAAGCAGGGTACCCCGCTACCACATCATCAACCATAGTCAAATGTCGCATTGTGACAAATATTGTCTCAAAATGAAAATGAATCATGGTCAATCATGGTCAATCATGGTCAATCACGATCAATGATTTTCAATAGCCATGACCACATTGTGACAAAGATTGTCTCATGGTCCTACGTCACTTTGTCAAAACTATGGTCAACCATGGTCCAACGTCGCATTGTGACAAAGATTGTCAATGTTAAAATCAACCATGCTAAATCATGGTCGACCATAGTCCAATGTTACATTGTGACAAATATTATTCTGACATTAAAATCAATCATGGTCATTGATGATCCAACATTGCATTGTAACAAATATTGTCTCAATATGAAAATAAACCATGGTCAACCATGTTTTTTCTAGGCTTTATAATATTTATATTAGGGTTTATATATCTTCATTTTACAATATTAATCATTTCAATTTTTGGCTTTTTTGTATTAATCCCTTATTTTTATTAGTGCTTTATGTTTATAATATCAATCACTTGGGTTTATTAATTTAAGGGTTTATATTCCTAGGATATAATATTATGATAGAGTTTATGTATTAATCCCAAGGTTTGATATAAATCCCTTTGGTTTATAAATGATTGATTTTATAATATAAATTATTTGGGTTTAGAATATTAATCATAGGGTTTATATTCTTAGGGTTTAATTTTAATCATATGGTTTACAATATTAATCTCTTGGGTTTATTAGTTTTAGAGTTTATATTCCTAGGGTTTAATATTATTCCCTTGTGTTTAAAATTATTCCTCTCAGTTTATAATCCATTGAGATTATAATATTAATTCCTTAGGTTTATAAATTTCTTAGATTTATAGTATTAATGTTTTGGATTTATAATGTTAATATTATGTTGATAATATTATTCTTAGGGTTTATATTCCTAGGGTTTAATATCAATCATAGGCTCTAATGTTATTCCCTTTAGTTTATAATCCCTTGAGTTTCTAATATTAATCAAATGGATTTATTAATCTCTTAGGTTTATAACATTTATTCTAGTGTTTCTAATATTAATCATAGGGTTTATATTTTTATGGTTTATAATATTAATCATATGGTTTTATATTAATCTCTTTAGTTTTAATTCCTTGGGTTCATAATATTAAGCCATTCGGCTTATTAATATTGGGTTTTATGTTCCAAGGATTTAATATTGGACCTAATGTTTAATGTTATGTTAACCATGGTCCAATGTCACATAGCGACAAAGATTGTCAATATCAAAATCAACCATGGTCAATCATTGCCAACCATGGTCCTTTGTCACATTTTGACAAATATTCTTTCAATATGAATATCAATAATGGTCAACCATGGTCCAGCATTTCTTTGTGAGAAATATTGTCTCAATGTGAAAGTCAACTATATTTGTTTTAGGGTTGATAATATTTATCTTAAGGTTTATATCCCTTGGGTTTACAATATTAATCCTTTTTGTTTTTATTTTTTTAGTATTAATCCCTTATTTTTATTAGTTCCTTGGATTTATAATATCAATCACTTACATTTATTTATCTAAGGGTTCATATTCCTAGGGTATAATATTATGATAGGATTTATATATTAATCATAAGATTTAATATAAATAACTTGGGTTTATAAAAAATTAGATTTATAATATAAATTCTTTGGGTTTATAATATTAATCGTAGGTTTTATATTCCTCAGGTTTGATATTATTCCCTAGGATTTAAAATTATTCCCTCGGGTTTATAATATTAATTCCTTTGGTTTAAAATTATTTACTTAGTTTTATAATATTAATCCCTTGGGTTTGCACTTACTCCCCTCAGTTTATAAACCATTGAGTTTGTAATATTGATCCCTCAGTTTTATAAATTCCTTGGATTCAAAGTAAATTAATATCTTCAATTTCTAATATTAATCATAAGATTTTTCATATTAATCTTAGGGTTTGTATTCTTAGGGCTTAATATTTATCCTAGGCTCTAATAATATTCATTTGGGTTTATAATCCCTCAGTTTTTTAATATTAGTCTAATGGTTTAATTAATCTCTTAAATTTATAATATTGATCCTAGGGTTCCTAATATTAATCATAGGGTTTATATTTTGAAGGGTTAACATTAAGCCTATGGTTTATAATATTAATATTAGGGTTTAATATTAATTATTTTAGTTTATAATCCCTTGGGTTTATAATATCAATCTTTTCTGTTTATTAAGGGTTTATGTTCCTAAGATTTAATATTAATCCTAAGGTTTAATGGTATTTTGTTGTGTTTAAAATTCTTTGGGATTTTAATAGTAATCCCTTGGGTTTATTAATAACATATATTTATAATGTTAATCCTAAGGTTTATAATATTAATCTTAGGGTTTAATTTTATTTTAGAGTTTAGGATTTATAATATTTACCTTATAGTCTATATCCCTGGGGTTTATAATATTGATTATTTGTGTTTAATGTTATTATCATGGGTTTATAATCCCTTTAATTTATGAGTCCCTTGTTTTTATGATATCAATACCTTGGGTTTATTAATATCATGTTTCACGTTTCTAGGGTACAATATTATTCATAATATTTACAATATTAATCATAGTTTTTAATTTAAGGCTCTTGGATTTATAATCCATTGGATTTATAATATAAATGCCCTCGGCTTTATTAGTCCTTTGGTTTTGAATATTAATCCTTCGGTTTTGAATATTAATATCTTGAGTTTTTAGTATTAATCCCTTAGTTTTTTAATATTAGTCCCTTGGGTTTATAATACTAATCCCTTGGGTTTATAATATTAATCTATAGGGTTTATTAATCCATTTGGTTTATAATACTAATAATTATTTGGGTTCAATGATCCCTTGGGTTTATAGATCGCTTGTGTTAATAATCTCCAAAGTTTATAATATTAATCCTTGGGTTTATTAAGTGTAGGGTTTACAATATTAATTTCTTGGGTTTATTAGTTTCAGGGTTTATATTCCTACAATTTAATATTCATCATAGGGTTTAGTATTATTCCCTTGGGTTTAATATTATTCCATTAGATTTGTAATATTAATCCATTGGGTTTAAAATTATTCCCTTAGGCTTTAATATTAACCCCTTAGGGTTTAAAATTATTCCTCTTGTATTATAATCCATTGAGTTTATAATATTTATCCCTTAGCTTTATAAATTCCTTGGATTTATAGTATTAATCACTTAGGTTTATAATATTAATCCTAAGTTTTATAATACTAATCTTAGGGTTTAATATTAATCCTAGGCTCTTATGTAATCCCTTAGGTTTTTAATATTAATCCAATGGGATTATTAATCTCTTAGGGTTATAATATTAATACTAGGGTTTCTAATATTAATCATAGGGTTTTTATTCTATGGTTTTAAAATTAATGCTATGGTTTATGATATTAATATTAGGGTTTAAATTAATCCCTTAGGTTTATAATATTAATCCCTTGAGTTTATAATATTAATTGATTTTTGTTAATAATCTTCGGGTTTGTCTTCCTAGGATAAAATATTAATCCTAAGGTTCAATGTTATTTTGTTTTGTTTAAAATTGTTTGAGATTTTAATATTAATCCCTTGGGCTTATTAATCACAAAGGTTTATAATGTAAATCCTAAGGTTTATAATATTAATGTTAGGGTTTAATATTATTTTAGGGTTTAAAAATATTTACCTGAAGGTTTATATCCCTTGGGATTATAATCCCTTAGATTTATGAGTCCCTTGTTTTTATGATATCAATATCTTGGTTTATTAATCTAAGTTTTTAGATTGCTAGGATATAATATTATTCATAACATTTATAATATAAATCATAGTGTTTAATTTAAGATTTACATATTCCTTGTGTTTATTTTTTTTCACGAGGGGAAAGCTCACGGGAAACCCGGGCGTACTTCCCCAGAATTTCTGGATGGTACGCGCGGTAATTAACTGAATCAAGCAATTTATCCCCTCACTTGTCAGTAGAGACGATAATCTTGTGCTTCTCAAGGAAATTAAACTCGAAGAGGTGGAGGAAATTGTCAAAGGCCTACCCAAAAATAAAGCGCCATGACAAGATGGATTTACTGTTGAATTCTTCCAGGCCTCCTGGCCCTTCATTGGAAAGGACATCGTGGAATTGGTAGAGGAATCCAGAAGAAATCGACAGGTATTACCTGCCTTGAACTATACTTTTATCAATTTCGTTCCCAAGTAAGAAAAATGTGATACCCCCTCAGGGTTTCGTCCTATTGCCCTGTGCAACGTGATTTATAAAATATTGTCTTTTGTTATGGTTAGTAAAGTTAAACCCATCCTTCCATCCCTAATCTCCCCAGAGAAAACTAGGTTTTTCAAAGGAAGACAAATCCTCAACGGCATTGTGAAAGCCCAGGAATCTATTCACTCCCTCCACTCTCTCAAACCCATAAGAATTCTTATTAAATTTCACTTGGATAAAGCCTACGATCGTCTTAATTGGAATTATCTTCAACATATTTTTTTATCCTTTGTATTTGACCAAATATAGGTAGAATGGATTCTCTCTTTTATTATCACCCCTCAATTCTCAATCCTTGTTAATGGAACCCCCTCTAGTTCTTTTAATGCTTCTTGTGGCATGAGGCAGGGAGACCATATGTCTCCATTCTTGTTCATTATTACTGCCGAGGGGTTAGGTAGGTTTATCCAGCATAAAGTCAAAGATGGTACCCTAAAAGGCTTAATGTTATGGGGTCTTGATCTTACCCTATCTCATCAAGAATTTGTTGACGATATCATGTTGTTATGTCAAGCTACCCTTACGGAATCGAAATTTATCCTTGAAATTATAAAATATTTTATGGCTGCTTCAAGCACCCTCATCAATAATGATAAATACAATGGCTATTCCTTTAATACTAACCCTCAATTTCAATGGTTCATAGCTCAGATTCTAGGGCTTACTATGGGGACTTTGCCTAGTAAGTACCTAAGCATGCCCCTCTCGGATAATTCCCTTAGAATAAGCCACTGGAAATCCCTCATTACTCGTATTCAAAAAATATTGATGAATTGGTCCTTCAGAGCTTTAAACACTCCCAATCATGTTATCCTTCTCAGATCTTTTCTCTAATCTATTCCTATCTATCAACTATCTAGTATGGCTGCCCTGAAGACTATTTGCTTAGACATGGTTAACATTTTTAAAAAATTCCTTTGGCAGGGGGCACGGGAAAAAATGAAATGGGATATTTTATCTTTGGAGAAACTCACATTTCCTAAATGCAAATGAGGGCTACGATTATGAGATCCTTTCATCCTCAATCAAGTTATGGGGGCAAAACTATGGTGGCATTGGTTGCAAGGTGGTTCGGCTTTGTGGGAATGAGTATGGGAGCAGAAGTATGAGATGCAAAAAATGCCAAGGGAACGAATACAGTGGCCTAATATCCCCAGAGGATCAGAAATTTGGAATCATGGAAAATTTTAGGGGCTAATATTCGTAGGTGGGCTAATTTTCCATGGTTTTTCCAAAAAAAAGATTCGCCAATTTCCATTTTTTTTATAAAAATTATTCGCCCAAATTTTACAATATAAAATTATTTTACATTAAAAATTGCCCACATTATATAGACAATATATATAATATCATTATAAGTTTGAATAATTTTACAAATACATTAATAAATATTTTATAGTTGGCATATTAGGGACTAGTGAGATTCGCCAATTTTTTAAACTTCAAGATAATTTTCCATCCTTAAAATTATCCCTGTTTGGAATCTGGCATCGGATAATAGAGACTTTGTCATGACCTATAGTTTCTAGGGATCAGGGGGGAATCTTGCTCCCTTCTAGGAATATTCCTCGCATCAGAGGGAGAAGCTATTTAGTAGACTGGATCTTGCAAAAACTTTCCTATTCACAAACCACCCTCAATTGAAGGAAGTGAACCACAATTGGGAAGATAGAAATGACCATTTTTGGAGGAGATGGAAGCATAAATAGCGATGGCAGGCAGCCTCAGAAACCCAACAATGGGGGAATTTTGACAAAGAATTACAATCTAGAAAGATACCCATTTTGATAGGGAATGATATACTTTGGTGGGGGTATAATCCAAATGGAATGCTTACAATAAAGGAAGCATATAAAATAAAATCTAATAATGTAAACATACTAGAGAACATATTATAGAAAAACAAATGGTCCCTTAAGCATTGGCCTAAAATAGAGCACTTTTTATGGATTGTAGGTCATGGACAAACCCTTATCTGGGATCAGCTCCAGAGACATGGCATGAATGGCCCGTCATGGTGTGTGAACATTTGCTCAACACCTGCTCAGTGGCAGATCACATGTGGGGTAATCTCAATAGCCTTTTTCAGCAATTAGACATAAATATCACTAGTATTAGACATACAGGCGAAAATTGGAGGAAAGGTGGATACTAGAGTCAAGTAATAAATAGAGCTTGGACCTTATTGTTGGGATTTCTACTATGGACCCTGTGGAAAGAGAAGAATAGAATAATTTTCGAAAATGAAAAGAGGAAATTTAAAGAAATTTGGAAAGTTAGTATACAAGGAATTAGGGAAACCATCTTAGTATAAAAATGGAATCATGAGGATTGGATAGTTCAGGGTCTCAAAGGAAAAATCCTCCAAAAATTAAATCTCAAGGAAGAGATGTTCGCATCTAGGCCTCTAGGAAACTAAGAGCCACCGGCTATGAAATTAGAGATAAATTCACTTTGTCACAGATAGGGTTCATTAAACTCAACTATGATGGGGCCTCTAAAGGGAACCTAGGTCATGCAGTGGCTGGTGGAATTTTTCGAGACTGCAAAGGAATATTCGTAAGGATCTTCACAATATATCTCATATATGCTAGAAACAATTAAGCGGAACTCACAGCAGTGAAAATAGGTCTGGAAATTGGAAGCTGCAAGCAGTACAATAGATTATAAATTGAGCGGGACTCAACCATGGTCACAGGTGTCCTACGAAAGATTCAACAGGGAGACCGTTGGGAGCACATCAGCAATAGCTGGAGAACAACAAGACTAACACAAGAAATAAAGAAATAATGGAAACAATACATTACATTGTCCCTCACCATGTAAGGATATCGGGCAATGAATCAGATGATTGCCTAGAAAACTAGGCCTGCAACAACTAAGATCAGTTCTTAGATCAACCGTAGAGACAAAATTTTGAACCAGATATGGAGGAGCTTCGATGCATCATGCAACAGGATGGTGAGAAAATTGGTCGATATTACAACCAACACCCTCTATCGGGGTGCCATCTGGTAGCAATTTCTATGAGCCGTGTATAAGGTGTTAAGTTACGTGGTGAAGAAGGACCGAAACGTGGCTCCTGCATGCGCCGGGAGGCAGAACATGGTCGCTGAGGAACCAGAGAGGACATTTCCCAAGCCCGATCATAATGGCGTTCATTACTATGCAAGAAAAACAGCTGGGGGGCTAGATGGGATGTCAGAGGGAGGTTGGGGAAAGTGCCATCCGGATTTCTTAAGGCATGTAAAGACGTTCTGTTTGAAAAGTCTTGTAACATTCCTTCTTTGCAATGAAGCTGGTTCCTAGCTCGTGCAACTGGATAGAAGTTTCAGACATCGTTGGTGGCCTGCTTTGGTTTATTGGTATGTTCCCAATTCACCTTTTTCTATTATGATGAAGAGGGTGTCTGATTTTCGTAGCATGCACCGGAAAATCTACATGTTTCTGGACTATCTTTTCTCTGTTTGTTGTAAAACCTGAAAATGTATTGTCAAATTTTGAATTGGATTGATTCACCACTTGCAAGGTCAATATGCTTCCTGGTTAGCTAAGTTTTTGAATGTAATACCCTCATTTGCAATTTTTTTTGGAGTTAGCTTCTATAAAAAATTTGTTATCCACCCCCAATTTCGGTCAGAAATTCCTAACTATAAAACTCACAGGTCTGCTAGGGATTGGGAAAATGCATGTATGAAGTTGTATGATGTTAACACTGGCCGGGGAAGTTGAGGGATAGTTAACCACTTCTCTTTCTCTATTTTCCGGTTGAATTCGCTTGCTAGTCTTCCTCCGATAGAGAATGGGGTAGGTCATTTCTTTGTTAATAATGTCAAGGGTTTCACGGTGGGTGGGCAGAGTGCATGTAGTCTTAGGAACATTTTCAAGGTCAGAAATTGTTGTGTAATTTGTCATGGAGTTCACGACCAACACTATCCCACTACTGTTGTCACCAACCAGTCTATGTCTTAAGCTTTGTCCATTAACTTTTTGGGTACTTGTTATTATGTTTCTGCTCCAGGGATTGTAGTTACTCAATTCAGTTTCATATTACCGTCAGACCGAAATAATAACAGGGGGAAAAAGGTAGACATGAAAAATTGCAAGGCCAAAATTTCAAGTCCACCAACCAAGCGAGGTAGGAAATCTAGCAGAGAGATCATGGAACCCTTGTTCCAGACTTATTCAGATGAAACATCCCTCATTCATGGCTGTGAGATGGAATCTAGAACTAAAATTGAAGAAGAGGATGAAACTGCAGTGGAAGAATTACAACAGGTTATCACAGACCCTGGTCATTCCAGGGGGATAATTTCTCTGTTTCACCACTCAATAAAAACATAATAACTAATAAAATTCCTTTTGGTTAAGGAAACTATGTTAGTCTAGGAGGTAGGAGGAGATCCCATGGCAGTTACCACTCTGGTAGAGATTAACAGAGGCATCTAGGAGATAAACCTGCACTAGCACCACCAGTATCTTCGTCTCGGAGGAATTGTGAAGGGAATCCAGGCCATGCATCAGGTTGATATGTCGAGTTAAAGCGTCAAATATCCGGCCCTGGTGGAGTCAGGTGACAACTAGCCAACCAGTCGAGGAGTAGCCAGACTAAGTCCTTTTAGTTTTGATAGCGAATAGCTTTTTCTTTTTCATTATGTAAATGTTAATAATATTAAACTTTGATATCACCTATATAAATACTATTCACAGTAGACTAAGGAAGTACATGTTTTGGATGGCGTTCAATACACTCAGATGGCCAACAGACCTAGTTTCCTACGGGTAGGTTGAGGCCTAATTTTTGTATTTACCAAACATGCTTTTTCTTATAAATAGAAAATAGAGAGGACTTAATAAGATTATAAAAAAAAATATTAAACTCATGGGTGTATAATATTAATCACTTGGGTTTATAATACCCATCCTTTGGGAATGGATTAATTGATCGCTTACTGCTAGGGTTCAGAAAATCCCTGCAACCGCTGACATGGTTGTTTCATTTGGCTCTGCTGCCGTTGATACCACTCCCGCTCAGAATTCCTCAGCGGCCGCCACTACTTCCAAATCGGACGATGCTCCAAAGGTCATCTTGGCTATCCCCTTTGGCTCTAAGCTCAGGATTCAAGACCCCATCCCCCACTTTTCTACCAACAGCGCTGATAGCGAAGGCTGGGAGGAGAGTTATGCTCCCACTGCAGCTTTCATGATCACGTCAACAGGGAAGCTAGTGGCGGTCGTCCCAGGCAGTAAGGTAGCCCAGCGAATTGGAGCCACAACTCCCCTCCTCGACAAAATCCCACACGGCATCGATTACCCTGGCATAGACGACATTGAAGCATCTGCCGCAATAGAGGCCATAACACAGCACGTCCACACATATCTACACGATTGGGAAGCTGAGGTATATTTTCCCTCTGAAAAACCTATGGCTTTCAGATTCAAATCTTACTTCTCTCCGGAAAAATGTTGTTTCTCTAGGTGTGTGCTTCGGATCTAGTGCATGACCTCCAGCAAGATCTTGAACTTATGTTGGGTATCCCCTCAGCCCTTCAGAGACTGACCTACGAAGGTAAACAACTTGAAGACCCTATGCCCTTGTCTTATTACAGTATTGAAAGATATGCTTTAGTGATTTTCACCCTGTGTCTGCAAGGAGGAGCATCTAGGCAGACCTCCTCGGCTCCTACTTTCTCCTATAAAGATGTGGTTCACGCACAATCTACCAAGAAGACTTCCCAGCTAGCTGAGACTCCCAAGACTTTCTTGGTGGACAAAATGGAAGAAACTCACTCCATTGAAATCACCCATCCATCTCTGGATGATCAATATCAGACGTTTGTAGAAACAGCCATCATCTACAAATTTAATGGTCTATGGCCTCGTACTGCCGAATTATATCAATGGATCCACTCCAACTAGACCAACAATAGCAGGGTCTTCTTATGCTCGAAAGGCTTCTTTATTGTGGCCTTTGCTTTCAACGAAGATTACCAGAAAGCCTTAATGGGAGGCCCTTGGTTCTGGGGATCAGTAGGACTATTCCTCACCCCCTGGTTCCTAGACTTCGACCCCTCTTCGGCTGTCATCACCAAGCTTCCCACTTGGGTCAGGCTTCCAAACCTCCCTGAGCATTTATGACATTTCGTTGTCTTTCAAGGGATTGGGGACACCTTAGGCCACTTCCTAGCTACGGATACCTCAAGGAGGGAGAAAGGCATATATACTTTTGGCAGAATATGCACGGAAATAGACATTAGCAAAGGGCTACCTGATCAAATCAACCTCAAAGTTGGGGAATTTCATTCGATGCAAACCTTGGACTATGAGAACACTTCCTTCAGGTGTCGCCATTGACATCAGATGGGGCATCTCCAGAATACATGTGAAACGTTCCTCGACAAAAAGAAGAACAGCTATCACAAATCCAAGTCTAAGAGTTGGAAACCATGTGATAGACCCCCTATGGATGACATAGATTCCTATAGTTTTGATGAGGAGGATATTTAATTGGAAGGGGAGAATCTGGATCACCCAAAGGACGCGCCCCCAGCCCGCCCCGAGGATCTTTCAGCACCTCCGATCTCGCAAAAATGCACTCATGAGTCTTCTTCTTCTGATATAGACAAGGAGACTCCTCCTTTAGCACAGATTAGTTTGCAAGTGGTTCCTGTCCAACTAGGTCACAATGGCTGGGTCAAAGTTAGTAAGAAGAAAGGGAAAAAATGTTGATTGGGAGATTCTACCCATTCTGGGTCGACTCCTTAGTCTAGCTCTCCATTTTTTGTTCTACTCATTATCTTTTTGCTTATGCCGTGGATGCTCTTTGGGACCAACGTTGATAGTCTATCATTTCCAGCTCCCTTTCTCTTTAGCTTCGCGTTTATGCAATCTCTGATTGTACCATATGATTTTTCTTAATAGAATTAGTCTTATTCGGAAAAAAAAAGAAAAAGGATGGGACTATGTGTTAAAAAAAAAAAAAAAAAACCCATCCTTTGGGTCTATAATATTAATTTGTTGGGTTAATTGATCCCTTTTGTTTATAATACTAATAACTATTTGGGTTCAGTAATCCATTGGGTCTATTTATCGCTTGTGTTAATAATCTCAGAGTTTATAATATTAATTCTTGAATTTATTAATACTTTGAGTGTACAATATTCATCCATTTCGTTTATAGTATCAATCCATTTGGTTTATAATATTTATCCCTTTTAGAAAAATAATTATAATAATTATTTATAATTATCATTATTAATAACTAATTACTAATAATTTATAACTATTAATAACTAACATTATTAATTATTAATATTAATACCTTTATTGATATTATCATTATTAATTTTTAATATGTTTATTTATATTATTTTTAAATATTAATTACAAATATTAATAATATTATTATATTTATATTTATGCTTATGTGATTAATACCAATGCCATATTATTGCATTTATAAAATTAACTCCTTAGATTTATAATTTTAAGTTGTATAATTGTAGGGTTTATGATAAGAATCTTTACTCTAACACTAGGGTTCATAATCTTAAGTCTATAATATTTTTCCTTGGGTTTATTTCCCCATAGGTTTATAATACTAATCCTTTGGATTTATAATATCACATTTAGTACAAGGGTTTGAAACGTTGGGTTTCTAATATTCGATTTTATAATTTTAGGGTTTATAATATTAACATTAATATTAATATTGATCTTAATGGTTTATTTATATATTGGGTTGCAAAACCAACGAACTCCGCATAGGGGGATCTACACTTCATACTCTGAGTTAATAATTTTTCTTCTGAGCTCTGAGTTCATTGGTTCTGCATTGACTAGGGGTTTTCTGCGGTGTTTTGTATATCGGCGTGGTTCGTATCTCTGCATTGAATTTTTCTTCTTAGCCTAGGAATTTTGGTCATTGACTAGGGTTTTTTCTATGGTGGTTCGTATATTGGCGTGGTTCTACATTAAGTTCATTGGTTCTGCATTGAAATTTATATTGGCATGGTTCTGCATTGATTTCGTTAGTTCTGCATTGAATTTTTCTTTTGAGCCTAGGAATTCTAGTCATGAGAAAATAAATTCAAATCCTATGTCGTATTTAACATCTGTCACATATTTTTTTTTGTGTTTCACCCGTGAAATGATGTCGATATTGAGAGAATGAAATTCCAAGGCTCTGCTAATCATTTGTATTCCTTTGACTCCCCATCTATGAGAAACCAAGATTAAGTGAAGTTTAAGTACTCTACAAACCATTTCTAGTCTCCAAGGAGGGTGCTATTGTGCCTTTTTTTATCACAATTCTTTAGACTCTGCATGGGCGGATCTATGCTTCATACTCCGAGTTAATAAAATTTTCTTTTGAGCTCTGAGTTCGTTGGTTTTCCATTGACTAGGGTTTTTTTGCGGTGGTTTTTATATCGGCGTGGGTCATATCTATCCAGATTATATGATCTCAAATTCAACTCAAATCCAAACTCATTGTCAAGGAAAAATATTTCATGTCTGCTAAGCCTCTCTACGGTGGTTTGTACCTCTACAGGTTATATTATCTCTATAGTAGATGAATTTTCAGTGGGATTGGACAACAACTTCTGTAGCTGGAAGGCAATCTAAAATTTATGTCAGGTGCACACATTCCTTATCTTGTTTTCTAGTACATATCTACTGCTCACATATTTGTTCACAAGTATGAATAATTCACCGCATCTACCAAATATTGTCAAAGGTAGACCTAGCATAATTACTCTACAGAGCCTTTATGAGTATATAGAGTCTTTAGAGAAACATGGAGAAGAAAGAGAAGTCAAAATACAAACAGATTTAGTATCCATGATGGAAAATAAATTTACATCTCTTGAAGACAAGATCCAAAAACAAATAGAAAATAAAACAAAACTATTTGAGAATAAAATGGAGACAATGGAGATTCATTAGGGGAATTTTGAGGTCTAAAATGAGCCCCCTAAGGAAATAATAAAATAATAGCTAAACAAATAAAATAATATTTATGAATTTTCAATTCACTTTTTGCACCACAATCCATGTAACCATAGTTAAATTCAATTCAAAATTTGTACCAAAATAAAATTAATAAAAAATTTGTATTGATGTGACTATAAATAAAAATGAGATTTTCAAGAAAAAGTCATTATCATTGAACAATTAATGCATTTGTCCTTTGTACTTAAATAACTTAAAATAAAATATAAATATAAATCTATAAATTCTTAATTATATTATATGTTACTAGTTAACATTTACATTATTTAAATTTTATAATAACATGTAATTAATATACTATATAAAAATAAAATAAAATAATATAATATAATAAATGTATAGGGATATGCATTGTTTCTTTCAAGAAATATGAAATGAAAATCATATATTTTTATTCAAAAAGTGTGAAATCACATATATTATAAATACTTTACTTTGACTTTAAAAGTACTTAGAGCACTACCATGGTTAACCATGAGTTTTTATCCACCATTGATAATGTGACAAGTAAGTACATTTAACTCAAGCAATGCCACCTAAACCATTAGGGATGATGGCATCCCTTAAAATGGGATTGGTTCTCATAAAGTGAATTTTGATTGTACATTTTCCTTAAGAGGCCCATTGCAGGTAATAGAAACATAAAGACAAGATACGAACCAAATATACCAACAAGGAGATGTTGATACTTTAGAGAGTATTAAAATTAAGGACATGATTAAAGAACTAGAAGAAAAAGTTAATAACAATCTCACCCTAAATAGTGGGGTAGGTAAATTATATATCAAACCCATTAAAGAAAAAATGAAAAAATTGATAGAGTTAGACCATGAGCGTAACAAAAGGGCCTTGAACCTTATAATCTTCGATTTGAAAGAGGAGGTAGACAAGGATACTTTAGCCATAGCCCAGATACAATTACATAATAGATTACAAATTGAAACAACGTGTCTCATAGAAGCAACAAGGTTAGGGAAATTAACTGAGAATAAAGGAAGTATGATCGGGATAAAGGTGAGCACTACTAACCATGAGTATGACATAATTAGTAAAACCTCATGTCTAAAAGGAATGAGAATATTTGTAAATGAATATCTCATTCCAAAAGATCAAGAATAATTAAGAAAGGAGGTTCAAAAGGTAAAGGAAGCTAAGAAGGAAGGAAAATGGACAATAATCAGAACTAGAAAAGCCATTATTCGAGATAGAAACCAAAAAGATAGTAATAAATAACAATTGAACATCATCTGGATTCTTTCTTGGAAATGTTGAGGCTTTCCATGGATCAAAGGCCCCAAGCTAAGTTGGATCGAATGAAGTTGCTATTATATTGCTAGTTGGAACTTGGGAGCATGAAGAATCTAAGGTCCCTAACATAGATGGCATTTTACTATGGTAAATCTGGAACAAGCGATCCTACCCATACTAGGGTGTATAGTTGTTACATTAGGAAGAACATCTCCCCCCATGCTAGGATTTATAAGAAAGACCCTTACAACCAATATATTTGGATAGAGATTACTCATATTAATGATATAAAAACCTACATATAAATCTATTATTTTTCCCCTATCAATTATAACTTTTGTAAGAAAACAAAATTAGATAAAAATGGTCCTTACAATGGTTTAGAGAATGATATTTCTAGCCTAAGGAATGAAGGTAATATCCTCTTAATGGTAACTTTAATTCTCGAACTTCAAGCAACCAAGATATTCTTCTAAGCAATTATTCCAACCCCAATCCTCTTTGGTTAGACAAATACCTTACTCTAGCTAACCTATACAAAAGAAGCTCTGAAGATCTAGGGGAAATTTTGTTTGGGTCTGAGCTAGTCAAGCTCTGTAGTTCTCAAGATCTCATAATTTGCAATGGTCTAAAGAAGTGGCCTAATTATAGCCAGATGACCTATATCCATGGGCTTGGTAGTATATTGGTAGACTATGTTCTTTCCAATATCCCTTTATACAACTAAATAATAAATTTTGACATCTTAAATGACCACGAGTCTGAATCTGATCATAGACCTTTAATTGTAACTCTCAATTTTGTCATGCATAGAGATCCCATAGAAGATAATCCTTATAGCCAAAAGAACTTAATCTTTTATAGAAATAAAAATTATCTTTTTCTAAATGAATTAAAAAATAATTTTCTTCCTTTATCTAATATAGACAACATAGAAGAACTCTATCATAATTTTACTACAACCCTCTCATATTCTATTAACAAGTTCTCAATTGAAGTTTTAAGTAATAAAAGAAATAGAAATACCAACACTTGGTATCATAAATATTGTAAAAGTGTGAGGAGAGAAATTAAAATATATAAAGCCCTAACTAAAAAGAAAAAAATGCAGTATATTCATAAAAGACAAGAAAATCTCTTATGCTCCTAAGAAATTCTGGAGGCAGTTTCTAACTAGAAAAACTAAAGATAATAATAGAATTTATTTACATGACTGGAATTCCTATCTTAAAAATATTTATGAATCTCCAAATGTCATAAATAAATTTGAAACCCTACTCACAACGGAATAATTTTTCTCATTAGAAGACATAAATTTTGTGGTTAAGCACCTGGAAAATGGAAAATGTAAGGACATTGAAGTTTACCAGGCAAAAATCTTAAAAATTGGAGTTCATGTCCTCATCCCTCACATCCACAAGCTTTTCAATTAAGAATTCAAGCAAGGGTTCCCTAAACCATGGACTCAACCTCATTATTCCTATTTTTAAAAGTAGGGATACAAATAACCCCTCTAACTATCAGAAAATTATTATTAACCCTCTCTTAGCCAAGTTATATGGTATTATTTTGGAAAATAAGATGAGCATATGGCTTGAAAGTGAAGGTAAGCAAGCTAAAGGCCAAGCAGGTTTTAGAAGGCAGCACTCAACAATGGACCACCTTGTTACACTTAGGATCATTGTGGAGGAATGTAGAAATGGTAAATCCAATCTCTTTTGTTTCTTTGTGGACTTTAGAAAGGCTTTCGATACGATACCTAGAAATAACCTATGGAATAGATTAGAAGAGCTAAAGGTTCCTTTCAAGTTGAGAGATTCTATTGTAAGGTTATACGAGAATGTAATTTTCAAGTTTAAGAGTAATGAGGGGCGGTCGAAAGATATTAATTATAATATCGGAGTTAAACAAGGTTTCCCCCTCTCCCCTACCATATTTGGCATTTACATCGACAAGATAGAAGGTTATTTAGAGGAATAAGGTTGTGATGGCGCGATCTTAGCTGGAATAGTCATCATCCTTCTTCTCTATGCTGGCGATATTGTTCTTCTCGCAAGTTTCCTATGTGATCTTGATAAGAAACGAAGACTTCTTAGGATTTATGCTCTACCATGGGTATGACTATTAACACTGATAAAACAAAGGTTATGATTATAAAATACAAGAAGGACACTTACGCTAATTTTGTGTATGAAAACATAAACTTTAAGGAAGTGTCTTCTTATAAGTACCTAGGAATTGATATTCATCACAAGCTCAACTGGAACTATAGCATTGAGAAAAGGATTAATGGAGGGAGGAAAGCTTATTTTGGTCTTGAAAATAATTGTAAAGAAGCAAACCTTGTGATGTGGGATAAAAATATGCTCCTCTTTGAAACTTTAGTCACTAATGTTATCATGTATGGATGTGAGGTTTCAAGTTGCAGCATCTCTAGAGAATCCTGGAGAAATATTGAGAAAATCCTGAAGCATTTTATAATGTATAACCTCAAAATTAAAAGTAATACACCCTGTCCTATTCTCCTCATAGAAGTGGGTCTTTCCCCTATTGAGAACCTAGCTATGACTAGGCTCCTATTGTAAAAACACAAAATCAATAACATAGGAGACCATAGACTTCCTAAGCTAGCTTTAAATTCCAGCCAAAACCAACTAAGGCTCAAACGAGGTTGGTATAAAGATACGAGGGCCTGGTTAAACCACTGGGAGATTGACGAAAATGTTGCATTGGAAAATATTAATAACATTAAAAATATTGTTACTCTAAGTTTAAAGATAAAATGTGGCGTGAGAAATATTTAGAGGCTAAAATAGAATTAAGATATTATAATTAGGTCATCAACCCTACTCTAGAACATCAAAAGTATCTCTTTATTTTAACTAGCTCAAAGAAAAAAATTAATATAGCCAAGATAAGAAGGAACTCTCATGAGCTCCATAGTGAAATAGGTCGTTGGGCAGTTCCTAAAACGCCATGGGTGGAAAGGATTTTCCATCTCTGTGAGAATATAAAAATTGAGAATGAAAATCACTTCCTCTTAGAGTGCTCTGCATACACCCACATTAGATCTCAGTTTCATAATATTTGTTACAATACCGACCTTCCTAGCCTTTTAACATGTCAAAATTATAGTGAGATCAGGATGCTTCTCTCCAAGCTCTTTGAGCATAGGAGTACAATTTTAAAACAAACTAAATAATTCGTTTCTTTAGGTCTGATAGACAAAATTTTGGTCTAAGTGGGCGTTAACCATAATCATCATATATGAATATTTATCCATTGGGTCTATAATACTAACCCATTGGTTCTATTATTCCCAAAGGTTTATAATATTAATCCCTTTGTTTTACTTTTCTTAGCCTTAAGGTTTAATATTATCTTAAGGCTTAAAATCTTAAAGTTTATATATTAATATCAATGGATTTATAATATTAATCTCTTAGGTTTATATTCTTAAGGTTTTTAATTCTAGATTTTATATTATTAATCCTAGCGTTTTTAATCCCTTGTATTTATAATATTATTAGACGCTTTGGCTTATTAATCTCTATTAATATAGTTAACGTTTTTAATATACTATATTATTTATATTTGGATCAATATTATTAATATTGTGATTGTAATCTAAGTATATATAAAAGATATTGATAGTTATATTACTAGCACAACCACATTATATTTACTAATGTGGTTGATATACGCTGATAGGCCTATATCCACTACCCAGCACATAAATTTATATATCAATAAATATTATATATTTATGATTAAAATCGCCAAAATAATTTTTATATATTAATAAAATTATAATATTTACTAATAATATATATTAATAATATTATAATATTATTAATATATGTTATTAATAAATATTATAATATTTATTAATATATTAATAATATTAAACCCAAAAACCTAAGAAAGTAATAAACTCTAACAATTAATATATTAAACTCAAGAGATTAATAAAGCATATGAAACAATATTTAAAAACAAAAAACCTAATAGATTAATAAACCCTAACAATTAATATTTTAAACTAAAGATATTAATAAACCCAAGCTATAATTAATAATACAAACCCAATGTCATCATAAACCAAAGGTTTAAATATTATAAACCAAAGGAATTAGTGAACCCAACGGATAAATATTATAAACATAAGGGATCAATATTAAAAACACAAGAGATTAATAAATTGTAAGAATTGATATTTTAAACTAAAAAACCTAATAAATTAATAAACCATAAGAATCAGTATTATAATTGTGATTGGATCAATATTATTAATATTGTGATTGTAATCTAAGTATATATAAAATATATTGATAGTTATATTAATATGTTAATAAAATTATATTAATCATTTGAAGATAATAGAAATATAGATAAGTAAGTATTATTAATAATAAAAATATACTATTATTATGATATGTTAATTTTGTTATATATATATATGTTACTATTTATATAGTTATTAATAAGTACACACACATGTGTGTGTGTGTTATTATTTATATAGTTATTAATAAGTACAAATAGTCAATTAAAAATAGCCACATTAACACTATACATATAATAATATCCTTTTATATCAACCCATTTATTAATATGATTGTATATGTGATTGATATACTATCGGTGTATATCAACCACATTGGTAAATGTGGTCATGGTAGTTGTAATATGGGTATCAGACTGGGTGATTTGTTGTGTGAACAATATCGTTGTGTGCTCTCCAATTTCTAACCTTGTATCGGAGCCTTTTCTAGCTTGATTTCCTTACGGAAACACCATGAAACTATGAAATATCCTTCAGTGTTGTTTCATTGTACATAGATAAATTAGTATAACTCTCTGAGAATTTATTTCTACTATGAAATTCATTTCTCCTTGTTTAAATTTGTGTGTGAGAGTTTGGTTTTGTAGATCTGTATGTAATGAATAGCCATCATTCCTCTCTCTACCTGCGAGTCTTCAATAATATTTGAGCACTTGTATTGGTTTGAATCCTTCACATATTTTCCCTCTTAACCAGGCATCATAACATGCACTCCTGCAACTTCAAAACGGGGTTGCCACATTGTTATTGTTGTCATGGAATATAGATAATGTGAGCAAAGATAATTTTGAATCAATAAGACCTGTCTCCAAATAAGAGGTGTTGTTGTTTAAAAAGAAAAAAAAAAGAGAAAAGAGAATTATGAATAGAACTTGAAGGAGCTCCACACATTTGGGTTAATTTAATGGAGGGAGACCATGATATCTGCTTGAATAAGTTGCAAATTAACTCTGTGATTTCAGATCTAAATTTCAATAGCATGGAACCACAATTATTCCACTATTTTGATTCGAAGCATTAAGATACCAGAAGAAAGAGGCTAATGTCCATCAATAAATTCCAACACAACAGTCGGCGTCGAAGAAGAGGAATGGAGGTAGTATTTCTTCCATTACCATTAAATTCATCACCCTGAAATAAAAGATGACCTAGATCTTCACGGGATTCAATATCTAAGGGTTCCACCATCAACAAAGTCCCAAATGCTAAGGTTGATTACTTTCCATTAATTGGGTACATGGTGACTACATGCATCCAAGCCTATCTGACATCCGACCACCTAAGGAATATCTTCCAACACAACTAACTTGGCGTCAACGAGGTCCATAACTATTAGGAGTGAGATTGTTAATTATGAAGTATTGGCATTGTTAGAATTATGTAGGTTGATTGGTATATTTTATTTTATTTTCTTTTGCATTTGGGTATTGTGTTATAATAATAATGAATATAATGAAAAAAAAGTGAGTGAGATATCATGTTGGTGTTTTTTTTTATTGGTTATAAAATTATCTTGGTGTAAAAGAAAAGGAAGAAAAAATGTACAACCATAAATAACAAGTCAACCATTGAATAGAATAATGTGACTTCTCATGTTCCTGGAGCATTAGTCATAGATAGCTCTTAATAAGGTCAATATGGTGTCACCAATCATGCTCCGAGAGTGTTAGTACAGGTTTTTTTATACAAGGTCAAATTGTAGATTTGTCTTTTGAAGACATTATGTACCCAGAATAATACCCTAGATACCTATGAAGGATGTGGAGGGTTATGGATTCACTAGATGGTGGAAATTCCATAGGATGGTTCAGTATTCATATTTACCCATTACACTCCAAGATTTTGAGATTCTTCATTTCTACAAATCATGTCAATGATGGTCTAAAGTAGTTATGTCTTAAATGGATCAAGTTGGAAGCTTGAAAGTGTGTTGATGAAAAGAGAAAAAACTATGAGATTTTAGACTGGATATGAGTGCTAGTGATTACCGTATCAAACAAATATGACAAAGATTCATTTATTATTGTAATGTGTGTTTTATGTATTTTTTACATCTAAGCATTAAAGGGAGGGTGTCAGAATTAATGCTTAGATGTGTATGATGTGATTTACAAGTTTTCATTGTAACTCTCGAGGCGACTATCTAGAAGTTCTTGTTTCCTATGTATGATTTTTAGTCGTGATCCAAATGTGTCAAATTCGTTGCTTTATGTCCTACATATTTGTAACTGTTGTGATCAATAAATATATCACAGTGTGTGATTTTTTTTGTGCACAATATCTCTCTTTGTTCTCCAATTTCTAACATAAAGATCACAAATACTATCCTATGTTCCACAGATAATTGATAATTTTTTTATATCAAGATATTTATGGAATATAGGTAACACCCATATCATTGGTTTGAAATGATGTAAATTCTTTAAATTCCACTCATTGAGGAGAGGTAATTTATGCAACATAAACCCTCACTTCAACATAAAAAAAAATGACTACATCATATTAATATGTGGTTTTCTCTAATTGATGAAAATACTAACATACCTATAGGGTTAGCATAATTGTTAAATATAGAAACAGATATATAAATCAATATACTTTTAATATTGATTAAAATAAAAAAGGAATTAGAAACATAAATTTCAATATGGAAGAAATCCATTAACATGGAGGGGAACTATATTGGAAACCCATAATGAATAATTAATGGGCTACATCAAAATATTTGGATACACAAAATTGAGCACACAAAAACTAATTTGAGGAAACAAGAAACAATTCTCTCATAAAGTGTTTACATGAAGTTACAGAAGGACACTAGAAGGACAATGTCCCCACAATTGAAGTTACTACACTAGACCTCTACACAATGAGCTTGAGATATCTTCCCTCTACATGATGATGTCCTAAAGGGATAAATGCTCATAGAAAAAAAACTATAGAAGGATTATATGACATGTATTAGTAGTGAAATGAAAGTGTTTAATAAGATGTAGATGCTACTCCTCAAAGGTGGAAGCCAACTCTAACTTCAAGGGTTAACTAAAAATTTTATAAAGTATGTTTAAATAAAAAAAACCAATATTGCATTATCATTTTAGAAGAAAATGTAATTTTTTTAAATAGAATTATATGGGTATTAACACTAAGGGTAAGTTGGACACAATAGAAAAATTAAAATAAATAAGGTGCTTTCTCACAATTCACTCAAAATAAGAATGAGTCTTACTTTATTGCTAAGTTGTGTGGGTACTATGATGAATGCATCCTTAACCTTATGCTTGAGAAACTATGACCGAAGGGCATCTAAGCTATCAAAATCACCTGATGATCACACCTAGCCTTTAACATGGCTACATTTATTTTCCACTAAGTTTTAAACTAGTTACGTTGACATCAAAAAGTGCCTTAACAATACACCTCATCACCATCTATTCTACAACCCATGGGCATTGATGAATAATACTTTATTTGAATGATTTTGGCTTTAATATGTATTGAAAATTATGACTTTAATCTTACAATGATTGTTTTCTTTGTGCATATTTTCTTGTATTCATTCAATATCGGTAAATGTAACAATGGGTATCATGATGATATAATTCATGCACATACAAACATAATGTTATGACTTTATATTACAATTAATTTTTTTGTTTCTTTTTACTTTCTTGTACTTATGTAATATTGATAAATGTAAAAATGGGTATCATGATGATATCATTCAAGAGCATACAAAAATAATATGTTAACAAATAGACATTATATTTGGAATTTGATCTCTCTCAAACACACACACATATACAGACAGAAACATAGTTTGAGAGTTAGATACTGAGATTTTTGGAATCGATTTCTTTTTATTAAATCAAATTCATATTTTTGGAATTGAAAATCACACCTATGGATTAAAAAAAATACACTATTGAAAACCAATGTTGATGTTTCTGGATCCCAATTTTTCACTTTAAAAAGTTTGCTAGTGAAACTTTAAGAATTAAAATTAATAGATTTTATATCTAGAATTTTTGTTATTTATACAAATTTAGTAAATAAGGGGATCTTCTTATTATTCGAAGCTAAACTCACTTCTATGGTTTTATATCTTTTTTCTCTCTTAATGATAATTTTCACCACAACAAAAATGTACATTCTATATTAGGTGAAAGCATAAAATTAGATAATAATGCCACTTAGAATTTGTTTCTAAATGTGTCTACAATAGGCGGATCATGGTTTTGCATGTTTGACTAGGATGAGCAGCAATTTACATTGCATTACATGGTTCTCTACATATTATTAGATGTCTATATTATTTTAGACAAACCCCTATGAGTTGTATTGCATAATAAAACTTGGAGGCTTGTTGTTGGATTTGGCTTATAATTACATAATTCCCATTATTTAAGTTTTATATGAATGTTTTGATCCATAATTATTTCAAAGTGATAGGGCTATATGAGCATTTAGAATCCGTTAATCAAGGTTATTTTATGTGTATTTCTTGTGTTTCCATTAGTTGAGATATTTTTCTTGTGAAACATTCATTCGCCTTGTGATCTAGAGAGGAATTGTGAACATTTTTTATTCCATCTAAAACCAATAGTTTTCCTATGAAAGAGTACCTAAAACGAGGCTTGGAATTTCATCCCTTCATGACAGATGTTCGAACCTCAAGAACTTGTAATCCATGCCTACATTACCATTAGGATTATGTAAATTAAGGTGAATGATAGTAGTAAAGTTGAGGATGATCGTAATGACATGTGTTTAGCTATCAAGGGTTTCATCCTTTATGGTGAATGAAGGGATGTCTAGTTGAGGAAAAGGGTAACTAGGAAACATGATGGTATTTATGAAAAACGCCATAATGGAGAAGATCATTTGGAGAATTTTTAGGTCTAAAATGGGCCTCCTAATAAAAATGTACATCCAAAATTAACTTGATAAGAACCAGTAGGATTCAATATGATTATGTCAACCATTGGGGATGATTCACCATTTTTTAAGTAAAAGCGTAAAAAGATTAAAAGATAATAAAATAATAAAACTACTTTTTAAGTTGTATTTTCAACTTATCTCCCAAATTTTTTACTCAAATTTCGAGAGGGAGTAATCGTTGGATGCAAAATTTAATTCCTCATATAAGGAGTACCCATGTTTCATACTTTCGATGGACCTTGATATACAAAAAATGAGAAATACATGAAAAAACGTGATTACAATAACGTTTTTCATGTATTTGTCATTTTTCGTGTAGCAAGGTCCATCGAAAGTATACAACATGGGTACTCCTTGGATGAGGAATTAAATATTTCATCCAACGAGTACTCCCGCTCAAAATTTGAGTAAAAAATTTGGGAGATAAGTTGAAAATACGAGTTGAAAAAATAGGTTTTTCCTTTATTATGTCATCAAATGTTACTTTATTATTTCTAATATTATTTTATAATTTCCTTAAGAGGCCCATTTTAGACATCAAAATTCCCCTAATTATTATCACTAATGGCATAGAAGAACACTATTATATTATCCAATCGGTTTCCTTCTTGCTATATTCATGGATTCTTGATTTTACTTGTTTTGAAGTTTCCTTCACTGAAAGTTCTAGGTGGAATCGTGAGCCAACTTAGTTTGCTATGAAAATTCTATGCAGAGGAATTTTAGAAGAAAAATAACCACATGAAATTTTAGAGAATGTATCATTATTTCATGAACTTCATCCTATTTTCATAAACCTACACACCAATATTAACCTAAGAGAAAAATTGGTATCCATTGATTTCCTAGGGCTTGATTGCAATAACAATTTTATTTCAAAATGATGTATAGAGATTCTTTCCAAACAAAATTTGAAGGAGTGGACTTAACCATTTATTGAGATTAATATTCATTTTTCTTATAAGATCTATTCCCCTTTATGTAATTTCTTAACACACTTATTGACATACTTTAGGCCTCATGAAATATAAAGCTTAAGGGGGATGTTTCTTTTGTTATTTAAGAGTCAAAATTCTTGAATCCTAATGGTTATTATGTGTATGTGTAAAATGTAATTTTTTGTCATATAGATATAGACTGTTATGAATTGGATACTTTATTATATTTTGGAAAGGAGAAATATGATATTGTTCTACTCAAGCTTGATAAAGAGTAAAAGTGTAAATAATGTCCAAGCTACAAACTTATTGTTGGAAGAAATTTAATGTCTTGTCGCATGATTTATATGTTAGTACAATCTTAAACTTCATTCTTATTGTAAAATACATCTTCCTTCAAGTGTGGATGATTGAATTATATTTTGATCAATGTAATTCTTTATGATTAAAAAAAGGTTGGTCATCATTCTATCTTTACTACTTGTTGATAATGCTTACTGCTAGTCTAATTGCAAAAAATAATTGTTATCCATACACGTAGTGAAAATATCAACAAACTTGATTTATCCTTTAGCATTGAAAGTACAAGTCTAAGTAGGCATATGGATAGAAAAATAAGGTATACTCTAATTGCATTGATTTAAGAGTAGATGTTACTCTCCTATCTAATGCAAATAGATGGATTGTGTGCATTGTTTTCAAAGTAAATAGATTAATCATGTGGATTGATTTAATTTATCCATAAAATAATTATTGACAATGTCCATTTATTTCTATGTTAAAGTAATCATCAACCTAGATCCATATTAAATAGGAATGAATAATAAAGAGCCTAAATCCATATTAATCATCAATCTAGATTCATCTTAAATAAGAATGAACAACGAGAAAGAGGACATACAAAGGAACAAGAAATTACAACTAAGGAGTCCCAAAAATAATGGGAGATGCAAAGAGTATATCAACAAAGACAGTCATTAAAAAAAAAAATTTAAAAAAAAAAAAACAACAGGAATAGATGAAAAAAAATAGAATAAAAAACAACATATCAAAGAGAATATCAATAAGAAGGGCACAAAAAATGATAAATAACGAGTGTCAAGAGAAAAAAATACAATAAAATCCACAATGAATAGGAAATTTACAAAAAAAAAAAGGAAAAGGGAATCACAACTAAGTAACATGAAGAACAGAGGAAATAACAAGCTTAACAACAATGAGCATATTTTTAAGTAAAAAAATATTAAAACTCATACATAGTACAAGATGTAGAAGCAAATCCTATGAAAAAAAGAGGTTTAAATATACTAATGCCGAAGCTCAACTTGTAACATTCGTGATATGAATATTACACATCAATAATTTTGTGATACGATTTATTGATTAGCTCAACTTAAAATGTGTCATGTATAGGGAGTCATATGCAAGAATTTAGGTATTTAATACAAATACAATTCTAATGTGCATGTGATGCATAAAGAAGTAAATGTTTAGATTAATATTATGCATATTTAACATCTTTAAAATTATTATATTAGTCATATGTTTGAAAATTTATGTGCGTTCACACACCACTAAAACTAGCCTAGATCCATATTAATTCTAGATTTATAAAGCATAAAAAGTAATCAAATATCTTAAGGTGAAATATTTTTCTCATGTTCTACACTAAAAAATAGGCTTGCACCTCAAGAGATTTGATCCCTCTAAATGCTTGATAGATATGAAGTTGAGATGGATCTAGGCTAGTGTAAATTGTAATTTGAATTACCATCATAATATACATGAGGCAATAAAACTTTCATGTTAAATGAACTACACATGCGTATGGTGAATATGAATTTTATAAATTATTATATTTATTACTATGCAATGGAAGTTTATTATCAATAGTACAAAAATAAAAAGTAAATAATAATTAGTTGTTTAAATTTGAGGGGGTTTAATGGTGAAAAACATGTTTTTTTTAATCTAATATGGTCATAACCTTAAAATTAAATTATTATTATTATTTTAACTAGAATAAAAAATGTTTCATATTAAAAATCGATATTGTGAGGTGAAAAATTAAATCAGAAGGACAAAATTTTCAAATATTGGGCTCATAATATCTATTGTTTCCTCAATCCTCATATCCAACACCAAAATAATGTAAAGAATGCCTATTATAACATCATTATACTAATAATATTTCGAAAACAAACCTAATAACAAGGAAAATTTACGCACCATAACAATTAGTGTTGAAAAGAGGGCTTTTGCTCCCTAAACATAGGTCCAAATTGGAAAAAGGAGTTAAGATGATTTAAATTTGGAAGTAAAACTTGTGAATTATATACCTTGTTACCATAAACATGAAAATACTATTAACACATTCCTTTTCCTACTAATGCTCTTCAATTTGTTGTTGAAGAATTAAAATTCCCTCTTCCCTTTGCCTAAGTTGTGTCCTTCGTTCCACCATAATTTCCATGTTTTTAGTGACACTAGAAGCTAATTGGTTATAGTTATCTTTACTTTGGAGAACATATTCCTAAATACATAGGATATAATAATTAATTATATGTTAGGTATCTCTTCAAAACATTATCCTCGTGATCCACAATGTACCCTAATGATTTCATTTGTAGGAAAATGAATGAATATAGAAACCATGAATTGCAACATAGGTAAAAAACCTGCGTAAGAGAACATATCTAGCCTTGAAATCCTAATTCTAACCACCCTTTTTGCACCTAATCCATATTCCCATGAATAAAATGAATTTTTAAATTGAGGAAAAAAGTAAGCCATCTAATGATTGAAATGGAAAGTTGCCAAACCAAAATTGAAATTGATAATTAATAAAAATTAGTACCATCCATCACTCCATCCATATCCTAATATCCAATATCTAATTCATGTTTATGTCCTTGACCTACGGTGGTGTAAATATCCCCATATGGTTAACAATCTACCTCCAAGAACACTTATCCATGGTTGTGACCTTATCATGGGGATACATAGACCTTCAAACTACTAATCGCCTCCAAATGTTTAGATATGAATGAGAGCACACTGTGCAAACAAAATGCAACATGTCACTCCCAAATTTCATCAAGTGAGGGAAATGGATGCACAAGTGGAATTGGAGGGCACAGTCCATCCATATCCTCCACAAAAAATTCACAAACCCATCAATTTCCTTAGATAACATACATATCCAAACTATACTCACTCATTCATGGTATGTCTAACCTCCTCTACATTCTTTTGAACCATAAATTCCATTTTCCTAACATCACCTAAATTTTGGCAACCATTGAATCCATATCTTGAATGATAACACAAATGTGTAATGTTCATTCTCATTATCTGTGTACAAACTAATTGTTTATGGATTGGATTAAAACCCGCCCTTTCATTAATATAAAGGATATTTGGTTCACAATTGGTGCCCCAATTAGCCAATAAATTGACTTATTGGTTATCATGAAAAATAACATGAAATAATGTGCATGAGGATAATCTATTTAATTAAGTGTAATCTTTTTAAAAATGTTTAGTAGCATCGGGTTTACTAGATAGGAAACGAGATGGGGATGATTAGTTATAATTCTAGAGTCTCCCACAATGATTAGATTATTTTTATTGAAAAAGAAGGCTTGAAACAACCCTTCATAAAGGGCATAAGCTTTAACATGGTTATTAGAAGTGTGACCAAGACTCACGAAAAGTTTTGTTCCACTTTTTCACCATGGTAAATGATCAATCTTTTCTCCTACCACATCCATTATTTTTTTTTAAATTTGTCTAATTATTTTTTTTAATTCAATTAACTAAATTTTAATATAAATATTTTTGATTATATAATGTACATATCAAAAAATTATAAGGAATAATGAATAATCTATATTGTCATCATGATAACGACCCTCCAAATTTTTTCCTTATTCAAATTTGGAGCCTAGATGAACTATCATCTCAATATATCTTATGTTTCCTTGTTATTTATCCATGTTTTCTATGTGTCAACTATCCTTGCAACCTTCCTATGTTTTGCTTTTCCTCCTAGATAAAAGTTTCCTAAGTATCGTGTTCTTAACTTTGGAAGCGCATTTTCATGTTTCTTGATATATTAGGAAAATCACTAGCTTTCTTCAACTTACTGATTATATTTATTCACTTGGAATGCATATCACACAAGAAAAAAAAACAATACTTTCTCTTAGAGAAAGCTCACTTTCTAAACTTACTCGTTACACGAGCCCTATTGGAGGAAACATCACCCTTCTAAGCATCAGTACGCTTCCAACTCTCAACGGAGAACACTTTCTTCTCTTAGTGTGGAACACTTCTTATCCACGAGGAGATCACACTCCTTGTTAATAGTGATTGCATCCTCTTTGTCTTCAATTCCAGTAGACACCTTGTCCTCAAAGAGTGTTCCTTCTTGGTTCCCATGCATGCACCCTTTCTTATTTTCATGATGATCACAGTCTTAGAAAATAAGAGGCCTCTTCACTTGGATTAACTAATCTTCTCATCAATCGACAAGTGGTGAGCATGCGTTAACTTGATTTGCATGTAAATTATTTTGAAAAATTTCTAGCTCATTATTCGTTCTCATAATCACTATTCACTTTGGGTTGAGTGCACTTTCTCTCTACAAGGAGCTTTTCTTCAATCTTTTTCTCAAGAGAATGGATTCTAGGAATGTTTTGTGACCTGTATTTTTCATTTCTTTTGTCATTTTTAGTGACAGTTTTATTTTCCTTAGCGGAATTTCAATTTTTTTCACATATGAAGTGTCATTTTCATAAATACCTCCTCATAAAAATTTCATATTTTTATTGCAAGTGGCATATCTAGTGACTCTCCAGATTCCATGACCTTTCCCCTTCCATTCACGATTTTGATAGATCCTATGAACACTTGCAGCCCTTCTCTTTCATTGTTAAAGTGTTTTTAACTTCATGTCGAACTTCACTTAGTTGTTTTGAGACTATATTTAAACTTAGTGCACTTTCATAAAATAGAGACACATTTTTCATCAAAAGCTTTCCTTGCAAGAAACAAAAACCTTTAAGAGCCCACTACACACTCTCAAGCATTAGTATGCCCCTCCTTGTTCATTGTGTTTGTGCCCTGCATCCAATTGGTCTCCCTCTCTCTCTTCAAGAGCACTTAGTGCATCTTTACGTCCCAATTAGGCCTTCGTTGTCCATTGTTTTTCAGACATTCACCCTCTATTAATTTTTTGGGGGAATTTATCACTTCTAGTGGCTAGTCAAGAAATCATGTCTCACTTTGGATAGGATTATTCTTCCAGCTTACCCATTTTTTCTCTTAATCACTATCTTTTGAATAATTATGGGATTTCTTGAAACTAATCATTTTTATCCATGATTTAATTTTCACTTGTAGGTGCTTCAAATACAAAATACATTACTCTCTCATCATATGTCATGACAGTGCCTCTTAGAGCTCAACAAGCCATTTCAAAAGAACCTTCAGAATCTACTGGTGAGGAAGCAATGGAAATTACTAATCAAATTTTTCCTATTCTTTCAAGAACACAACATTTCATTGATAAATGTTTGAAATTATCATGGAAGGACATCAAATATGATTTTATGCAGAAGAAATTCCCAAAAAAACTTCGAATATAGGGAACTGTAGATAAATATCAAGAGGCCATGGATACATAGAGTTGAATGAATATTTCTAGTGATGCCTTGTACAGAAGGTATCGAATGTATATTGTTACACACATATAGCAAGCATTTGGTCCTTAGTAATGAAAGTGGGAATGATATTGTAATTTACCCTCTACATGACACACATTCTTACTAAAATATGGTAACCCACAAGTAGTATGTGAGCACAATTTTTTATGCAACTTTTGAAAATATTAATGCCAAGGAGGTTATAAAATCCTATTACCAAGATCCTAAACAATTCTACCAGAGACCAAGTGTAGTTTACTAGACCAAATATTTGAGAAATTTTTACTGTTATCTCATGGCGATGTGTTGTATACTACATGAACGGAAGAATGCATAATACTTTGATGGGAATTGGATTTACTTTCTCAACTTGGATGTCTCAAGAGGAAAAGTTTTCAACTTGGCCGATATCCTCTCCCATGAGATATAACTTCACAAATAGTACGTCAAGACAAAATTAGAAGCCAAACAAGAACCATAGTTATACACACTCGCTTAACTTCTAGATTTTATCAGCACTCGTTATGAGTTAATTGGGATGAAATGGAACTGGACCCCTCAACAGAAGCTACTTGTCTACTTTCATTACAAACTGTTATCAAAGGTTAGTTTTGAAGGAGTTTACAATAAGTTTTCCAAGGCTTTGTTTTCATTTTTCTATAAGATGATATTTGAGACAAGACCTCCCTACATGACAGATCAAGTGAATAAAACTCTTTATGAGAAATAATATTGGCTTTCTTCACCACACATCACATACATCATATATTTCAGGTATCGTAAAACCCCTCAACTTATGCCTAACTATGTGACCAATATGGTGGGCTTCTAGGAGGTATCCTATCAGTAGAATAATGGATTTCCTACATGGCTACAGAGAAGGAAGAAGGCTACTTGTCCCTCTTTTCCTTTATGGATTGGAAATTATGAGCTCAATATCCTTAAGGCGACTGATGTTGAAATTGAAGAACTCAACTACCTTCACTTTGAACCAATGAGTTTTCATAGATATGATCCTAGAATATTTTGCAGACAACATTGTGACAAGATACAATAAAAGTAGTCTTATGGACCTATAACCATACTATAATATGAGAAAATGAAGAATTCATTGAGAAATAATCATCCAAAAGACGAGTTCGGTCGCTCCCACATTCCATAGGTACAATATATATAGATCGAGGATGTTCGATAGGAATCAACTACCCAAGCAGACACTGTAGCACCCAAAAAAAAGTGAAAGCATGATCCAACGACAGAGAGTAGTAGAAATTTCAAATTTTATCTGATGTCAAAAGTTGAAATTAAGGAAGAGAAGGAAAGGACGTATATGTAGGAGGAGAAGAAAAAGTTTGAAATAGAAAATCGACTAGAAGAGAACAAAAGAGAAGAGGAGTGCTTACAAGAAGAAGAAGAAGAAGAAGAAAAGAAGAAGCTAGATGACTTATTACACTAGAGAGAAGAAAATGAAAGGAAAAGAATGGAAGAAGAGTTGGAGGAGGAGGATTCCATTAAACCATTTTCAAATCAACCTAGTGCTTAGTGAGAACCTCCTCTCATTGGTGGCCATCTCCAATTTAGTGAAATTGGAATTGTTCCTCCATCGGATGAAAAGGTTCTGGACGTATCCATTTTTACCTTTGATTAACTAAAGAAGAGGATTTTACAAGAATGGTGAAGGTAATTTCCAAATGGTACTATTCATCCACACTCCATATCCACATAGATGGTGGTAGAATCTAATACTAGGAGAAATCCTAGATCATTCATGGTGGAAAATTTGGATTTTGCAATAGCAACATGAGATAATACATAGTACCGTAAGAGTGAGAATGCTTGATTATAAGAAAACCTAGATTCCATAAAAAAATAGGTTGTTCATGTTACTACAGAGAATCAATTGTTTTCTTTTACTAGTATTAACACAACAAAACTATGGTCTACCATAGTTGAAGAACTAAATATGGTGGATGACACCATGAAGCAACTATACATTGAGATGATTCTCTTACATGAGGTGGTTGCACACTTGGTCCAAATTCAGAAGAAATGTCAAAAGATAATAAAGCTTTTAAAGGTTACAAGAAGAAATGTAGATTTGATACAAGATTAGGGTGTCAAGTATCCTAATGTTCCTTACCAGTTGGTAAGGAAAGACAAGATAATAAACGAGGTGGATAGAGAAAAATTAAGACTTCATACACTGAACTAGACTGATGTTGGCAAATAGGTGACCAACACCATAACTTCTTATGTTTGACTGCAAACAAGTTTACATTCCATGGCAAAAAAACATAAACTATCTTATGTGGGCTCACTTGGAGAAATAAGAGGTACATATGTCATCACGCAGGAGATAAAAGGGTTTGTGGAGAAAATAAGGAAATAAACAAATCAAGTAGGCTTGGATATCACCAAGAATGTTTGTCTACAATATCTAATTTCCAACTAAATTTCAGATGAAATTATCTTGGTTGTGGAATAGAATATAGTCAAGCTGCAAATCCATATTAATAGATGCTTTGGAGATGAATATGTGATATATTGAAAAGCTACCAATCGGAGTTAAATTTATCACAACAAAGTTCATATCATAGCACTCCTACATCATAAATGAACTCCATTGTTTAGACATTGATTTGTGCTTTTTCCCATGAGGTGTTTTTTCTTATTATATTTTTTTCATATATAGCCACCATTTTGATGCCATATGTATTTTATGAAAAAGAAGTCAAATGTAAAATAATTCTGAGCGAGACGTGTGGAATGTGAAAATTCACATAGAAGCCCATACATTCAGGAAATCAAAGTGTCATGAATAATTTCAAAGGTCACTAGAATTTGTTATAAATAAGGCGCCATAACTCAAGAAAATGGATTGGACTTTTAGAGATTTGGCCTTGGCTTCTCTTGTGGTGCATTAGGGAGAATATCATTCTTTTGGAGAAGAAATTTGTAGCTCCAAGTTCAACTATTGGAGCTAGTGTTTCATCAGTGTAACAATATACTTGGACATTTCCTTATTTATCAGAAGCTCTTAGAGCTGACACTCTTTCATGCATGTGTCGTAAATATCGTAAGAGCAATATTTATATTTTTGCAGTATATGTTATGTCATGCACACTAAATATAATTAAATATTTCATTTCTTTAGCTATGGATATTGTTAAGTTAGTGTTGTTATGCATTCATATCATTATTGCTATCTTGTGAACTAATTTCCAAGTTAATCAACAAATATTTCTCAATTACTCTTGTGTGTCTCTCTTAGGATAGTAATAATGCTTTTCTACTAGAGGCACGTCTCATATCTCTATTGATGCCTCACAAATAAAACACACTTTCTACCCCAAATTTATGTGCACGATCTCGTGTGCATGTTTTTCAACCAAGGTTTTCCTTTAAAATAACTCGCAACAATGGCCGGACCTTATATCTGGATAAGGGAAAATGGCATGAGGTCTAATTGGGACTTCACATCGGGGAGAACCTATGTATGTTGGAGGAATCCACCATTGTCAACATCCTAGCACTAGAAGGAGGGAAATAAGACAATTTTATCATGTAGAGTCTATTTTAATATATTTTCTTAAATGGATACATACCAAATAATAACGTTGAGGTGGTTTTCAAAGGCTATGGATCTTTCAATCCCCATGGAATTCTTAAATAACTTGTCACATTTAAATTATGATGGAAAGGGTCCAATGCTCGCCCTTGATTATGTGGTTGAATTTTTTCAATTTAATTTTTCAAGTGAGTTTCATTCAGAAGATATTATTGGTTAGTTATTCACCCTCACTTTGGATGGTCATGCCAAGAAATGTTGTTACTCTTTACTTGTTTCTTCTACCCATTCTCTCAAACAAGCAGTTAATGAGATTCGTTAAGTATTTGAAAAGTATTATTATCAAGATGTTTTTGATAGAATTTATCATTTAGGATGGAATCAAATGAATCTTTAAAATAGTTTTCCAATTGATTTCTTCACATTTGTTACCATTTTCCTAATGAAGACATGGATTGGGAATATTTAGATGAGAAATTTCAATTTTTGGTTTCGATTTCAAGGAAGTATTTTCAATAATATCTATCGAATGGTCCTTTCCAAGAGGAACCTTAACCTTTGGAGGAGGAATATAAAACTCCTTTTATTCCTTATCCTCCCTCATTTTCTGTACCTTGTGTTGTCCCTATTTAAATAAGGAAATATGAAAAACAAATCCATGAATATGATTTGACAACTATTCTTAATGTTGATGAATCCACTAATGAATAATTATTGTTCCTAACTTATCTTTCTCAAGATGATGATTCTATGTGTTCTATCAATCATTCATCTCATAGTCCTATTAATCAACCCGTCAATATTGAACCCTTTGATCATGTTCAACTAGTGGAAAAACTTCATGTTCCTATCAAATTGTGTGATGATTCTTGTTCAGGTTTTATGGACGAAAAATGTTTCCACAGGAGGAATTAGATTTGCATAGCTTTAAATTAGAGTCAAATATGATCATTGAGGAGTTTCTTTCAGGTATATATTCCCCCACTCGTCATACCTTGCATAAAATATTGGTAGTGAATGAGTCAATCTGACACAAGGGAATGAAGGTTTTCAAAAATATCATATTTGAATTATCAACATTTTTTATCAAAACCTTGTTAATATGTTTGAGAGAAATCAACCATTCCATGAACTAGGAAACCCTGGTTTGGTCTCTTTTGGTAACGAAAATGATCGAATTTGTTTGGATATGGAACTGAATATGTGTTCAAAGTTTGAGTTTTCATATTTTGAAATTTTCGAGTCTTCTCACGAAGTCAAGGTGCTTCATTCTACACCGATGGCTATGTCAGGTCCTCAATATCCCCACAAAACTTGGGAATTTGGCCATATCAATTCTCTCACAAAATTCCATTCTTAGCATTCTTTCATGGGATATGGATTCATTCTTAAGGTATGTTTGGTATCTTCAGGTTAAAATATCTAGCCCTCAATATGGAATCTATGATCAAATCCATAAACTCCAAATTGGCATGCCCTTATTCATTTGAATATTCAATCTTGAACTTCAAAACAAAGCATTAGGCGAATTTTGAGGTCTAAAATGGGCCTCCTAAGAAAAATGTACAACCAAAATAAAATTTATTAGAACCAATACAATTCAATATGATGATGTCAACCATGGGAGATTATTCACCATTTTTGGAGTAAAAACATAAAAATATTAAAAAATAATAAAATAATAAAACTACTTTTTCAACTCGTATTTTCAACTTATATCCTTAAAGGTTTACTCAAATTTGGAGCGAGAGTACTCGTTGGATGCAAAATTTAATTCCTCATCCAATTAGTACCCATGTTGCATACTTTTAATGGACCCTGCTACACGAAAAAATGAGAAATACATGAAAAACCTGATTAACGTGATTGCAATCAGGTTTTTCATGTATTTCTCATTTTTAGTGTGGTAGAGTCGATCAAAAGTATGCAACATGGGTACTACTTTGGTGGGGAATTAAATTTCTCATCCAACAAGTATTCCTACTCGAATTTTGAGTAAAACCTTAGGGAGATAAGTTCAAGATACGATTTGAAAAAGTAGTTTTTTCTTTTTTCCCTCTAGAATTTGATGATGTAATCATATCTTATTTAATTATTTCCACTATTATTTTATCATTTCCTTGGGAGGCCCATTTCAGACCTCAAAATTCCCCTAATGAGATTGTTTAAGGATGATTAATCCTTGCAACTTGAAACCCCTTCCCCCTCATCAATCAGGTTTGTATTTTTGGCTCGATGGGGTTAGTTATCTATACATTTTATGTAATTATAGTCTTTAAAGAGAGGGTTTTTATCTATATTTCTTTAGACTCCTTTATCCTAATTTATATAGTGGATTTCTCTATTGTGCAACCACACCGCTAGGTTTTCGGTAGGGAAAATTTTAAGAACCCCCCTAAATTTACTTTTGTAGTAAATGGGTGAATCCCATGATACATGGAAAAATGAAAGGTGATTTTATCAATAATATAATATGTATATATAAATTTTTTTGAGAATCTCTCACCAGATTATATTATCCTGTAAAATCATGGCAAATCTCTCACCAAATTATATTATCTTGTAAAATCATGGCAAATATTTCACTAAACTATAAAATCTTACTCATAATGAGTATTTCTTGTAATGGCTATAAGCCCTGTTTTCAAAGAAATCCCTCGAGGACTAACATATGTATATTCCTCATATGTAATATAAAGATATTTCTCATGTATTAAAAAAATGAGGAGGATATGAGATGAATGATATAATTACAAATCTATGTGATGGTCTGATTAGCATTGATTTGTCACAATGGTTGAGAGGTTAGTCATGTACTTTAGTTAATATGTTTCAATTTATTTATTGTTTTAATTTTTATATTATAATTATTGTGTATTTATTACAACTTGGTACCAACACACATAATTTTGGTAAGGCAATGTGTGGTCTAGTTCCAAGTTAGATTATTTTTCATTTCGCCTATGGGCTAAGATTCACCCCTAGATTTTTTTATGGATACAGAGTATCAATCCAATAAACACAACAGGTTCAAGTATTGGCAAGATATCAACTACCCTGCATGGGCTCTTCCATATTACAGGGGCATGTGGCCTCTCAAATGTAGCCACAATTTGTGCCTAGCATTATTGTTTCCTTGTTATAGCATGCATGCAATTAATAAATAATTTGCATTGACCTACCTAGTACCGCTAGTCCTGGCTCAGATCTCAAGGTTACCTTTCATATCTTCCTAAAGTCGAGTTTCTTGGAAGGAAAAATCTGTACCAATAATTGTTGTTGCCTTGAGGTAGCATGCAAGAAATTAATACATAATTTCCATTGACCTGAACTCCCCAAAGAAGTGACTTCCCCCTCCCCCTTCAACTTCATATCTTTTGGGAATTCTTCTTGTATGGCTTATCTTTGACCAAGGATGAGGATTTGGGCATCTGATTCTCTCTTAAACTTGAATCGATAGATGTCACAATTAAAGTCTACCCTATATATGATGATCTACATAAGTTGGTTTTGTATTTTGACAAGTTATGTATAAATCAATCATGATAAAAAATCATGAATATTATCAATCGTTGTCTTTACCAAAAACATTTCATGGATCAACAATTATGTGCAGTTACAAGTTTCTTATTGTGTCCAGGAACCCTTGAAGTATGAAACACAAACATAATATGAAATTTAGCAATGGTCATCAAAGGTCCACTTCATGCAAGATATAGATAAATAGCAATATAAATTTTCTTATTGCTTCCTTTATAGAATGGTTTCCTGTAATGGTGTCTTGTGTCTAGAGAGGTAGTCATTATAGTTCCCATATCTTCTAGACTAATTGTAATCAAGTTCTTTAATACTTCAACTAATTTACAATGTCTTTGTCAGTGTGGTATATTGATAAGTTTTTTCTACTACATAAGTTTGATAAGAAAATTTCTAAAGGACTTGTGGTCAATATTAAATATTATCCCCTTACCTAAGACATAGTGTCACCAATACTTTATTGTATCCACAATTCCATAGATCTCCTTGTGGTTAGATACTTGATCATCATGTTAGAGAATGTCTTCAAGCATCTATTGCACCAAACATGGCTCCCTCAGCACATATTGATTTCAAGCACCACTTATAATGGAAGTTTGTCTAGAACTGTTAGCATAGGTACATTGTAGATTTGTGTCTTGGTTTCATCAAAATATTGTTGTTCACCTGTTTATTTATATTCTGCATTTTCCTTGGTTTAGGTATTAAAATGAGATGTCAAAATAATGAGGCAAACTTGCAATTTTTCATTGAGATAGGTTTGCATTGACCACTCATTTTATGACTTGAATCATCTCTAGGTTGATAAACACTCTAGATTCCATCTTCACCAATGACATAGCCCAAATAGGCTATGAATTCAATGGAAAATAAACTCTTCATCAAATATTTCTTCTCTCTTACATCATTCCGTAATACAACTTTGACATCTTCTAAATGTTATGTCTATATTTTTTTTAGAAGAGAGTGGTCTCACAATACACAATGGAAAAATAACCCAGATAATCTCTTGATACATCATTCATCAATATATGAATGTTTTTTGTGCATTAGCGAGTTCAAATTCTATTACCACCATCAATAAAAAACATGGTAGAGTCTGGAATGTTGTTTTCCATATATCTTCTTCCTTCACTTATACCCTAAATTGAACTCAAGCTTAGAGATATGCATTGCTTATGTCTTGTACCTCTCATGGAAATGGTTATACATGAATGACTTACTTAACGCAATTGCATCCCAAAAATGATATCTAAGACATGTTTATATTAGAAAAAAAAATTCATTTTCAGAATTTTTTATTATTAATATTAAATCTATGTTTCAAATTTAATTAAAAAGAATTATCGTATACATGTTTAAAATTTAATAAAAAATAATTATCATATTTGTATGTTTAAAATTTAATAAAAGAAATATATATTTCGTTTTCATTAAAATTTATATTACAAAACATGCCTATTTTTAAAGTTGTTTTATTAATATTAAATATATGTTTAAAATTTAATATATTTTTTTATTATATATTTGTGTTCAAAATTTAATAAAAATTATATTTTTCATTCTCATTAAACTTAATGGAAATGCATAAACTTAAATCATTATTAAAAAATGTGTTTACCTACATTTTATTGAATTTAATTAACTTCCAAGATTTAAATTCTTACACACTCTGTTACCACAGCTTTCTCAATATTCCAAAACTATCAACATTCTTCGGTAATTTAATTTATTTTACTACATGAAAATGCCTTGTTTTTTATATTATCCCATCAAAACAATTTATATGCATGGTTTATGGCATTCAAAGCACATAAAACGGATAAATCCTTGGGATGTTTCATTGAGAGTTTCTTTTCCTTACTCTTCGCTATTTGTGTTTGTCAACTTAATATTGCTGTGAGGAATGTTGGGGAGGTTCTAAACTCTCCACGCCAAAACAAATAAAAGGCCAAATTGTCCTCAACTATACCAAAAACACATTTATTTGTATATAAACTCTTGATCACCAACGATCGGAGACACAGAAACACGACATAAGATGGGCAGCATACTTAAGAGATGGGCGAGTTGTATACTTAGAATTGACATGAACATGATCCAATGGAACCATTACTGATAATTCCTATCAAACTAGAACTCAAAAACCATTAACCTGTAGACATATCCCCTTGATGACAGAGGGGTCTTTGGCAAGGTACCCATGTCATTATTTTTCTGATTTTGGGCAGAGTCATAGACATTTAAACAAGGTTATGAAGAATCCAAGGCCAACAATTCAAGAATAGAGGTGGTAAAGGAGTGCATTTGATCTCTGCTGTACACAGGGGTAGCGAATGTAAAGGAGATGCATAGCTCTGGCCCATCTGGCCCTTCAATCATAGACTCACATGCATAGAAGCAAGAACCCACTGCATGCATACTTTCCAGAGGCCCTAAGCTGCCAACCACATTCAGAGATTCTGCATTATTCCACTGTGTATGTGCTCGCTCTCCAAAGAAAATTGTAAACAACCTAGATCTCTTAGAAGAGCTTGGAGCTAGACTAGTATGTTTGATCAACTGCATTCACATTCATTCACCAGTATGACAATCCAAAATATTGACTAGCATAAACTGCATTCACATTCATTTACCAGTATGACCCAATCCAAAATATTGACTAGCATAAATCCCTCTTAGCCCTTGATCTATTAAGAGTGACAAAAAGCATAAATCCCTCATAAATCCCTCTTAGCCCCTGATCTATTAAGAGTGACAAAAAGCATAAATCCCTCTTAGCCCCTGATCTATTAAGAGTGACAAAAAGCATAAATACCTCTTAATCCCTGTTCTATTAAGAGTGATAAAAATAGATATTGAAAATCTCTTGGAAAAACAACATTGTCAACTTTCAAATTAAGGGAAGCCTAGTTATCACCAGTCCAACAAGCATGGCTAGCACTGGTAGCTCGGAAAAGTGCTTATGTTTGTTGATTTCCTTCCGTTTTTTTGTTGATATTAAGCGTGCCATATCCTAGAAGGATATATCATCCTTCACTCGAGTTCCCTGGAATATCCCTATTGAGTAGTTTCCCAGGACAATTTCTGGTATTTGAGGCTCAAAGTGAGGTCTACAATCCAACACACTGCGATGTACACAGAAGTTTTTTTATTCCATGCAATGGGTATTCACATTATGACAATAAGATGTACAAGATTCAAGGTGCCCAAAAGTATGGTATGGTTGTGATGTTACCCTGTGAAGAAAAACTGGTTCGATTTCTTCTCTTTCATTTTTTTGATGTTTGCAGCTGTTCTTAAGTATGCATAGGCCAGAGTTGTAGCATGTGATGTATTCTCTCACTTGCCTGCAGAGAAAAAAGCACCAGTCCCTATCATGTAGAGGCAGTTCTTGATGGTTGATTCCATGCATATGAGGAATTCAATGATAGAAAGTGCCAAAGAACTTCATACAAAGGATAAAAAAAGACTTCACATTTTTAATATGGTAGTCAAAAAAGAAAACAAAGTTTATTTAGTGACTGAAATAAAATCTATCTCTGTTATAGAGCCATTGTTCCAAGGATTGAAAATGAAAGAATTTGTAAAGGCATCTCACTTGTTATAGAAGTGGGTAAATTGACTTTCCTTTCAAATGGAGGGCAACAATCTAACTTTGGTAGGATACTTTCTATACTTCAATTTTATAGCTCTTCTGATCAGTTTTAGTAATGGAGGACGGGTTGCATTGCTCCTATCTTACAGATGGTACTTGTTTGGTTTTTGCTAAACGGTTAAGCATGTTATGTGGAAAGGCACAGTTACCAGGGGCCTTTTATGGTAAAAGGGTTGCTGCTGAATATGCCATTTTATTTGTACCTTCATCTGAAGAGATATTTTCTGGGGACAAGTTGATGGTCCAGCAAGAATTGATCTGATCATATTGAGAGGCATGAATCACTAATTACACTCAAAAGTTTCTTTAAGAATGTAGTAAACCCCAGTGCAAAAGAAGTTAGCCCTGACCAATCTCAATTTCTTCAGGTCCCAGCCAATGTCAATTTACATTTTCCAGATCTCATTGATTTCCCATTAATTTGATATAGAAACTTTGAGGAAACCCATAAACCTAATTCTTTTGGAGGTCTAGGGAGAGGATCTTAGAGGAGACCTGCTATAATCATACTTAATTAAACCTAAACAAATCTTGAAAATGGAGATGGAGGCATTCCACTACTTAATAAATAGACCTTAAGTAAGCACCATCATTTCAATTTGGTTTGGGAGATCTACATCGTTCTTAATTTGGCTTGGAAGATATACATTGGTTGGTCACAAATTTTCAATCATCAAGTTTTATCTGTTTATGATTTCAATGGATCTACTAATATAACACGATCAAGAAGAAAATTCAACAAAGTGATACACTAGCTATATTGCTGGAGGTGGAGTGTTGGAAGGAACATATCATAAAAACCTTTAAGTTGCATAAAATTCATACAAAATAATTTGTGAATCACTACAGGCGAATCACTCAAACAAACCTTCTCCCATGCCCTATTTTATTCCAGGAAAAGCATAAGCTCAATTGATACAGAAGAAGTTTATATTTCTGTGTTATGAGAGAAATGAATGAAAATTTGATAGCTAACTTTCTCTTTAGGTCAAAAAAAAATGCAACCTTAAAGGGGTCTGTAAGGTGGGGGTGTTTTATACCCAACCTAGATTCAAAAGCTAGTTCGCTTGCTTAAGCAGGCCAGTAGATGGGACCAAGTGTTAAGCCTTGGGTGAAATATGGTGAATAAATACTAAATAGATTCAGAGAAGTTGTAAAACAATAAAATCATCAAGAAAAGAAGAGAGAGAGAGAGAGACAAATGCAATAAAAAATCAGAACATCAAAAGGAGAAATGAACATAATAGCCAAGAAAATTCTTACATATGGATTACCTTCTCTTCCAAGTCTGTATGTAAGAACGTCAAACATAAACCTAGCCTTGATGGACATTTTGGTGAACTCTGGATTGAAAGGTAACAGATAGTACTTCTTGGAGAACAGAGCATATCCTATAGCATCAAGGCCCTTTGTAAATAAACCCTTGTCTGCTTTGCCTTTGGGTATCAAATCGTTCATTGAAGCCAACAGTTCATGCATTCCAGGGCCATCAGGATACGATGGCTCTCTTCCTTCAACAACTAGATTCAAGGCACTGAAAAAATGCTTCATTATAAGGAGACAAGAATGCATGTCAGAAGCCCCACTGTGAACTTTGATCACAACAATTTTCCGTGGCCCTGAAGACGAGTCCTTGTAAAAATTAACTTCTAGGACAACAAGAGGAGGAGCTGCCATCTTGTACTCATTAAGGAATGGATCATTGAGCTCGCTTCACATAATCCGATGCAATGCAAGGCTTAGCGAATGTTTCTCATCATCATGGGGAAGCTGTAAAACCCCTGGAAAGCATCTTTAATACATGAAAAATATAGTCAGGAGATCTTCATTCCATAAGTGGAAGATTTAGTATGATACCAATAATTGTTCTTACAATATCGAGTGTGGAAAAGAACTATAAAAGGTGAGATTGATTTACTTAGAACTGTAAAGAAACGAGAAAATCCGCAATCATGTATATTCTACATTCATCAAGAAGATCAACAATCTACATTCAATAAGAATATCAACAACATGTTCCACGTCAACTTGAAATGTGAGAGACCTTATAAGTCATAATGAGAAAATATGACTGTGCAAGAAGTTAGAAGACTTGCAAAAGTGAAAGAATCTATGAACTAAAAAAGTTAGAAAAGGATTTGAAACCCCCATTGTAAGATCACAAGAAAGTTTCGAGATAGAAAGACCCACAAGCCCTCCTCCATTGTATATTTTACATTCATCAGCAAACCTGAGAAAAAAATACCCATCAACTTGAAATAGGAGAGGACTAATATATGTCAAAATGAGAGAATTTTACTTGTGCAAGTTCATAAAATCTTGTAGAACTGAAATAATCTTCAATTGGAAAGTTGTGAGGATGAAAGGACTCAAAACCATCCTTGTGAAACCACAAGAAAGTTTCTAGGAAAGGTCTACAAAGCCTCCTCCATTTCTGGTAAACATGAAAGTTGTGGAATAAAGTAAATTGGAACAACCCCTTGTGAAGTCACAATAAAGTTGAGGTTGGTTGATATTTTAACCGCAAGCCTATAAGATTGCAAGCATGAGGTTCTAGAGAGGTGCAATCCCAGAACCCCCAACGCACTAGATGTGTACAAGAGAAAAAACCCAAAATTTTTAAGGCTATAGACACAACAAAGTGGTCAACACAATTTGAGACATGTTATCTTAGGTTCTCAAAACCTATCTTCGAGAGGTGAAAACAATTTTGCAAAAATTTCAAGCCCTGCAACACACACCTAAAAAAATATGAGTTCCACAACAATACAAATGCCACTAAACCACATACTTTAAATGTAAGAAATAATCACAACACTATTGCAAGAAAGAATCAACAGGTCGACCATAAAATTCCAAGTTCTTTATCCTTTGAAATTCTAACCCAACAACAGAACTGTTGAGTATGCATGTATTGATGTAATTAATTGAATGAGTTAGGAGAAAAGCTTTAAGTCGTAGTCTTTTGTAATACAAGCATCTCTTTTACACAGTGAAAAAAATACAAGTGTATAACCAATACCACTTTTGAATCTCTGTGATTACATACATCCCATGTTGAAAGTTGGCGTTCCTTTCATAATAAAGAAAATACATTAAAATAAGGAAACAAATATTAGTGCTTGTGTTAATACTACGGGTGATAATAGGTGGGGATGGTGACGGTGGTGGGGCTGATTGATATGGTGATGGGGGTCCATAAGAAGGCCCGTATTAGTGATGATATTGACCTTCATGAGACTATTGTGATCCATAGTAGGAACCATTTGGAGGCCCATGTGAAGCCGGTTGAGAATGTTGACCCTCCTGCCCTTCATTTGTTGTGCCTTGTTTACTGCTACCAGGCTCTTGCGCTGGAGCAATAGCTCCCATTATTTGAGGATCCATGGATGGATAGTATGTCCTTTCCGATGATGGGGGCGGAAGAGGAATATTGAAGTAATTTAGAGAAGGCTACTCTTGACTGTTATGTGGATGTTTTTGGCTTTGGTGCTATGAAACAACAGCGCTTGGAAGCATACCACTAATAATTTTTGCAGCTTCATCTCCTTGATGCTCAACTTCTGGTTTAGGAGCCTGTGTCTTTCTTCACAACATCTTTAATCTCAAGCATTTTATAACTAGCTTGTTGGACAAATTCTCTACTGCTTTCTCAGCCCCTTCTCTGGTTGTATATGTAACAAATGCACATGCTCTTTCAAAGACAAGTATGATAGACTCAATTTCACCATATGCATAGAAATTGTCCTTAATATCAGCTTCGGTAACCCTTGAATCAAGCCCGCCCACATACAAAGCCTTTATACTCTCATCTTCAGGAGGAACAAGAGATGGCATCTCACCAGCTTTATTCAACAACCTTGATGCACCTGGATCATTTGCTCTGCTTAGAGATAAATCATTAAAAACTATTAGATTCAAGAAGGAAGTTATCTCTATTGACAACAATTTAAGGATGTAATGAAATTTTTTGAATCATGGTCAAGAAAAGCCCCCATTATTTTTCTTCATGAAAAAATATTCATACTCCAACCTCGCAGAAAAAGTATAGTTTAGCAATTAGCAATCAGAACAGGATGATGTAATTAGCAATACATAATAATGCATATATTTGTTCAAACTTCTTTTAAAATTTGTTAAATCCTCTTAGAGCTTGTACATATCTAACTAACAATGTTTGTTTGGAACCAGAAAACACCACTTTAATGAAAAATCTTCCTTTCAGGAGCCTTGGAATCGAGAAGACCAGATAATTACAGCAACCAAAGCATATAGGGTTTAATTGAAGAAAATGGATCAACAATAAAAGGGCATAAAAGACATCAATATGATGCCACATCAAAATTTCGTTTTGAGTCTATTCTTGAAAATATGTTCTACGCATACCCCTAACTGAAGACTCATGCAGCAATGAAAACAACAGGGTTTCATAAATTAACACACTTAGAATTTTGTAAATGGGAGTTATGCGAGACTTCGAAAAATGATTATGGATTGCACCTCAAAATATATCAGACAATAGCTACAACTGACAAAAGAATCATCTTAATCAATAATATTTAGAAAATATTACTTACCCATAATATCGATCTTTTATATTCTGCTGAGAAAGCTCCCCTGTTATAGGCATCTCATGTTGGTATGGACATTTAGCACCACAAGTACACACACCACGAACATATAAACTACATACGTGAGCATGATTTCTTCTGTAATATCATGTTGTCCTTTGAAGCTTCAATATCGTATCATTTGGATGAACCTTTCCATATGATGATTCATAATCTATTCCTGCTCTAGCATGCAAAAGCCACATTCGATGAGTGTTTGCCTCAAAAAGAGCAAGCTAACATAAAGAGAGCTAACATTTAACCAAAAATTAACCAATTAACTAATTATCAATCCATTTAGCTATTCTTTCATTGTTCTGCAGTATCAACAGACAATAAGCATTTACCTCAAAAAAATAGATTTCCAGCAAACACACAATTAAACGAACTTTTTTTAACTGATAAAATTAAAACAAATAACCCTTTAGGAATAGTAGTCTCCACACATATGAAGAACCCAGAATAAAAATATAGTGAATATCCTTGAAATGCATATAATCAATTGATAGTGTTCAGACTATATCATATGATGTTTACAAATGAGGAAATGCCTCAAATACATATGCACAAGGTTTCCTTAGCTACCCTCAAACCCTAAACATGGGAGCACTAAGGCAACCTATTAACCATCAATGTCAGTTGTAACTACCCACTAAAGGTGTACCATAAATGACTTAAAGGCCATTGGGACCAGAAGTCCAGATTAAAATAAATGCAGAAGGTGTGCAATAATCACACCTGCATCAACTTCAGCAGCATCATTACAATAGCTTCAGAGTTCCAATTTTTTTCAAGTAGACGATGAGTAATCTTTTCTTTTTAATTTTTTTTCTTATACATGGCATTTCCCCATAGTATCCAGGTCCTATATTTTCAAAATTCTGGTAGATCCATAATCCAGATCTAGATTTGTTCCCTAGTAACTCAGGATGATCCTCAGACCTTAAACATTTTATTAACTTGCTTTTGCTATTCATATTTACTTGTGCAAATTCATACAATGAACATGATTTTTATGTAAGAAATTTTCTGCTAATCCTTTTTCATGTTCGACTTTTAATGGATGAATGAACTAGATATACTTTCCAATCCTCATACCACTGATTCTTAATCTACATTGCAAGAAATTTTGCAGAATAATATGATTAAATACAAAAGGTATGCAATAATCACACCCGCATCAACTTCAACAACATCATTACAACAACTTCAGAGTTCCAATTTTTTTTCAAGTCGACGATGAGTAATCTTTTCTTTTTACTTTTTTTCTTATACATGACATTTCCCCACATTATCCAGATCCTATCTTTTCAAAGTTCTGGTAGATCCATAATCCAGATCCGGATTTGTTCCCTAGTAACTCAGCATGATCCTCAGACCTTAAAATTTTTATTAACTTGCTTTTTCTATTCATATTTACCTGTGCAAATTCATAAAATGAACATTATTTTTATGTAAGAAATTTTTCTGCTAATCCCTTTTCATGTTAGACTTTTAATGGATGAATGAAATAGATATACTTGCCAATCCTCATACCACTAATTCTTAATCTACATTGCAAGAAATTTTGCAGAATAATATGATTAAAATAAAAGCAAGCCAATACTCCATAAAATTTCCCAGAATTTGGCTTATACTATTTGCACATCTGCATGTAAAGGATTTCATACCGTTCACAAAAATATGTTGTGTAGAATATGGTATTTATTTGATAATGGACAATAGAACGAGAATATAATGATGGAGGAAGGAATTGTGGATTATTTGGAGGGGGAGAATAAATTATTATGTATTCAGGTCAAGGGATGAGCTATTTTCTCATTGGAATGAGAAAGATCAAGGGACAAGCTATTTGCTCGTTGGAATGAGACTTAGTGTCACAAGATATGGAGTCTAACAAGGAATAAGAGATCCTATTCTAGCTCCCTCCACAAACCCTAGTCACATTCTAACTGCAAATGGCAAGGGGACTTCTAGAAAGGGTTATCCTCAATGGGTTGGGCTAAATAGTTGTTATCTTCCCCAACTAGGTTCAAATGCCTTGATGAATACTGATGTATTGGCTTAGTGCCTATGAATAATTTGTATAGACTTCAAGGCTTCAGTGGCAGCAGTTGCCTGCTTTGAATCCTCTAGGGTGAGGCACACTAGTCTACACTGAAAGGTTTATTAGGGGCGTCATCGATGAATGTGAAGAAGCTTCCCTTGAGTTTCCCACAAGGTTTTCCTTGGGAAAAAGAAGTACAATGCCTAAAATGGCTCCTAAAACTTTCTATTTCTGTGCCTAAAACTATAGGTAGAAGTTTCAAAACAGATAATCCTTCTATAAAACAACATAAAACATGAAGTTATATATATTATGATAAATAATTAAATAAAATGCAGTTAGAGACTATAATTACACTTGGAATCTACCATTGATTTTCATACATAAAATAAAATTTAGAGATTGACAAGAGTAGAAAAATGCACCTTGCGATCCTGTTCCACAACAAAATACTCTCTATTAACATCAGTCCTTGGAATAGCCTCATTGGAGTTAATGGCCAAGGTTGTATCTCAAACTTGGACTGGAAATCCATATTCAAGATCCAACAGACACACCTGACAAACGTTTTTGAGTTTACATCATGTTTGGCAAACCTCTTTTTTCTTGTACCTTGCATCACGGCTTGGTCTCCACTTGAAAACTGTAAATGGTCTGGTGCAAATTTTACACTCCTTGTCAAAATTTTCTTTCGTCTGCACCCAAAAAATAAAATTCATTTAAACTTAATTCCAGCACATATGTCAGTGCTTTTATAAGCCATATATAAAATACATTCCATATAGAACACAAGCGCTAAAATTTGAAATAAGAAATTTCATGCATCACAACTTTTGGAGAATAGTATCTTCTCTTTCTCCTTGCATGGCTTTATTCTATATCTCTACTTATTGAAATGACATGAGTACTTAAAAGGCAAGTTAGCATGTTAGTTCCAGACTTACCATTCACACGTAAGGGTTATCACCAAGGCAGGACTCGCATATAATGGGGAAATAAGGACCCTATATAACTATCACTATAAACACTATCAACAAACCAGCTCAAGTTTCATGCTTTCCTTTCACTTACGCACACAATAAAAATCTAAATGCTATGCTTAGATATCAATTGATTATAAGGAACCTGAAACTCAATCAGCATGGGTAGCGTATGCTTCTTATGGTTTCAAATATCCCATTTATCAATCTCAACACAATACCATCGTGAACATTCATTCCTTAAATGAGAAGAGAAAAGCATATATTGTAAGATATCGGATATCAGAATTGTAATTATACATCCATGATCCAACAATATCCATAGTTGATTTTGACCTCCGACGAAAATTGCAACACTTAACAGTTTAGTAAGTAAAAAGGTTTTAATTTCCTCTACAGGTTTGGGATTTAAACTGAAATTTCCCCGGGCTCCCTAAATACAAACTAATCATTTTATATAACTTGAACAAAAAATTTCCAAAACATTCAAAAAAAAATTCCATTTGTGTCATTTGTTTGAGATTACAAAAATGCCCTTGAAGAATATTTTCATAAATAAACTTCTAACCACAAATTAATGAGGAAGCCACAAAATAGCAATAACACGTAGAAGACAACAAACCTCAGTCTGAATCATCGTCCTCCAAGTCCTACTCCTTTGTTAACTCCGCTACATGGGAAAAGCCATGAAATATACCTGAGTCAGGAAGATCTGAGATATGATTTGATTTTTCCTATACCAAAGTGTTAATTTCTTCTTCGATGTCCATTTGACGCTTGACTAAGGATTCTTTCATCGCATTAACCAAAGCAGCCACGCTCACAATCATCTAGTATTACGCCTGCAATCACTCGATAGGATTTTCTCATTTCATCTGGTCCTGTTGCAATCCAATCCAGGTCCTATCCATGAGCCTTCAAATCATCCTTACACCCTCTTGTCTTTGCCCATCTCTAAGGAGATCTTTGTAAAATTTATTTGAATTTATCAAAGTGTCAACTTTAACATCTTAAATAGAATTAATAGCCCCTTATTTCTAGAGTGATTCAAACCTGGTTGAAGAAAATTAATCTAGAGGGAGATTTCCATAATGCAATGGAGTTTGATCCTACCGATAGATATAGTTTAGAAACCCTTCTGGTAGATGTGCTCAGGAAACCCCACCGCAGATTTTCCATTTAAATGGGAGGGGATATTTTTATTTATCTCATACTAAAAGAGCAAACATTGCTACCCTCAATAGGGTACTTTGACCCATCTTTCCCCATTGAGACGAATCCCATTTCAATACAGTCAGCCCTATGATCAACTCCTATTTAGGCCTTCTCGCTGCCTGTAATTGTGAAACTGTCTTTCTATTCCACTTTCCATACCATTAATCCATCTTCTCCAAACCTGGAAGTTGCAACTCATGGGTATCCTAATACTGCACAAGTCGAGGGGAAATTTGTTGCAACCGAAGGACTACATGCTCCTTCGACTGTCTATTCTTGCTACTTCGAAGGTCGAAATCTGTGGCTCCCTTCTGGCTTGAGTGAGTATCATTTCCAAATACTGAGGGTTGCTTCCTACATCTCTTTATCTGGAACCTCGTCATGTTCGAAGCTCACACCCCTGACCAAAAAAGGGTAGGTAATGAAATTTCCCTCGATTTCCCATTATTGGTGCAAGTATGGCTTCCTAAACTCATTCACTGATCCCATACATTTGCTTGTCAAGAGCATCCAACGCCCCTGCATATGTAAGGGAGGATCCATTACTGGAGACCCTTCAAATACTGGGAAAATTCAACCAGGCCTAAATCTCTAGAAATGGGTCATGGTATAGGGTGCCTAGACCTAGAAATTGGGGGAATCTCACTCTTAATCAAGGAAAATAAGAGCGAATCAGGCTTGGAAAAAAATAACTTACAGTCGAAAACAAGGGGAATCGGGTGAATCCCAATTGGAAAAAAAAAATTACAGTCGGGAATCGGGCGAATCGGGGTTGGTTTATAATTTTTGAAGGCAAAAATGCATTTTATGGTCTTATTTTTATAGGCGAAAATATAATAATTTTTTATTTTTAAAATATTTTTTGGGCGAACTATAGGAAATGCAGAAAATGGGTGTAATATAAAAAATTCGCCCCAATAAAATATTAAAACCCTTAAATTTCGCCCATGGGCTAAAATTCGCCCCTAAAATTTTCCCTGGTGAATGATCTTTCTTCATGTGTTTGCAATTGGCGATTGTGTTTTAAATTTCTGCAAAGATTTTTGTAGAAGCAGTTATGTATTTAATAGTGGCATATAATTGTTAGATCAGGAGAATCCAATCAATACATATTTGTATTAAAATTTCTACAATCTGAGAGGCTTTTCAGTATATTTTCTTGTTCTCTCATTAACTTCTCATTATCACTTCGAACTCGAGTCATCTCTATCTGAAGCTGTTGTACCGTATCCAACAATCTATTTGTCTCGTGTTGTAGTTCCTCCGGTATCCTATTGGTTTTTTGGTGTTGGTCTATGCTTAGATGCACCCACATTTCTGGGTTGACCTTAGGATTGGGTAAGGAATGAGCTTCCCCTGCATTTCTGAGTGTTTGATGACTAGTCCCTCTCCTCATTATAGCTTCTAATTATCCTTTCTATCACTGTGTATAGTTCTCAATACAAGCAAAAAAAATGAAACATCCATGTTATCACATTGGCCCATCTGGCCCCAATGTGTAAACTTTTCTCTGATACCACTTGTCACAACTATAGACTTAAACAATAAAATTAGTAAAAATTAAAAAAAATTACCCAAGCCAAACTTGGGACAACATGTATCATCATCTATGTTCCTAACCTTAAGTTCTTATTACAATTACATTGCAATCACATAATCCTAACCCATCTTATAACAAATTGATTCATAACTATACTCTATATGAATTAACGTCATATTATAACATTAAATTGCTTCCTCTATACCAATAGTGTGTGGACTTACCCTTGATTCCCTTATCATTAGGAGTCATATTAATTTGTACCTCCTTCATATTAATCAATCAACAACATCAATGTTAAAATATATATGTATTTCATTTCAAAAAATTGGAAAATATATATTTGTAATATCTGGAAGTACCACGACTCAAATAATTCTCGGTACATATGACCAGTATCCTTTATTGTTCAGTACAAAGGTTTTCATACGAAATTTAATATGATTAGTTGGAGATTTTCTAATCGGTCTGCAAACAATTATTACAGTGCGATTGGTATGTGATTTGGTTTAACTCTTCAAAAGACATTTGGCACTGGTATTCTGTGGGTGTACAACTATTTTCGAATCCTAGGTGGCAGGATCTCATCTGTTGATGTTGTAACCCTAGATCTATCGGATCTGAGGGCCTCCAGAGTAGTTAGGGTAACTACTCACCAGAGCGCGAGTACTCCGCCTCATTCCTTCGTCGCACTGGTTGTCAAACTACTCTGCAATTTTCTTAATTTTCTCGGTTCAGGTTTCTTGTGGGTATGAGGGTACTGTTTGATGGAAGTTGAATAACGTCCGCCATGCCACTTCCGCCATTCCTTATACAGGTAAACCACCTTCCTGTTTCTTGCCACGGTATAGTACTGCATAGAGGTTTGTCTCTTGAAAATCTGCTCAGTTGAGCTAGTCTTGGTGTTCTATGGTTGCTTTCAGTTATTTTCAACCTATTTCCATAGGTTTTCAGGTTGTTTCAAGTCCAACCTAGGTCTATGTTTTCACCGTTGACAATGAGCATATTTCTGTTGTGTTTTGGTGGAAGGTTTTACTGTGCTCGGTCTTGCCATGGGTGTATTTCGGCTTTCCAAAATTATGTGAATAGAGCAGAGCTAGATGTATCATGATAAACCCTCAGATAATCATACTTCAATATTATGGCTTTCATTTCCAGTTTTTTCATCAAGTTCTTTATGCTTTGTATGTCATTAAATCGAATTACAGTGTAATTTTTCCCTATTTCAGTTATGGATTTATTAATTCTCCTTCACAGAGAGAGCTCGGCTCTAGTTTTCATTCCTCCGGCAAAAGAACTCGGCTCTCGATTTAGTTCCTCCATCTGGCTTTCAGGTAAGTCCCAAATGTTTTCTGGTTCCGCATTTTTGTGCCAAAGTCTGTATTTTTCTATGGCGTCTGAGGACAAATCCCTTGTGTGTTCAGGGTGCCTTAGGAATTTGACAGCGTCGACTTACTACTCGTTAGAGGTTCCGGCGCAAATATATTTAGAATCATGGTGTCAATGCTTATGTATGTTTGTGCTCTAAGCATCCATTTGTCTGTATTAGTCATTCAGCTATATTTATAAGGGTTATGTATACATAGGCTTTCGAGCCCTTATACCAAGTTCTTTCGTTGATGACTTGAGACTTCTGATTTGGGACTGTATGTAATTTCTAAATCTTGAAGATTTTTCTAGTTAATGTGAGAACCCTATTGTGGGTATTACTCTCGTTGGTTTTGATATTTCGATATACAAGTTTACCATCGGATTCTTGAAAAATTTGTTTATGTACTGTTAAAACTTTGTTCATGTACTGTTAGATCTTTGCTATGGCAGTTTTCAGTATCATTACATAAATTTTACTGTGTTTATATTCAAATATCTCTTAAGTCGACATGCATGCTTTATATGGTAAATTCTATTACTCTGCTAAGTAAACGGAAAACATTTTTGTTACATAAATTATCATGGTGATATTTTCTAAACATTTTTCTTCTATAGTAAGTTGTAGAATGGTGATGAATGCAACCATGTCTCAGCCTGGGGACCATGACCCTTTCCTTGTCTTCACAAGACTCGGGACTAAACCCCAGCGCCCTTCTAGTTACAGGAAATTTCCTTTTTATAGTTATGTGCTACTGCATGCATTTCATTACAAATTTATTTATAGAGAATTGCACAGTTAACTATTTATCATGTTTTGGAAAGTGCTAAGGAATTTATAGTATAAATTCTTTTACTAAAAATCTTTTCTTTTATCACTTACTAATGAGTTTTCATGTACTGGGTTTGTAAGTTTATTCCCCATCATAACCCACTCACTCTTTATAAATCATAGTTCTATGATGCAGCTTTTAAGTAAAAATTCTCCCAGCATGCACTATTAGGATACTCATATTCATTCTCAATAATACAGTGAGGCATCTAAAACTATATTTTCAATTCTCGAAAACAATCTTAATCTGTCAAGCATTATATAACAAAAAAAGAGATCAGAAAGTCTTTTTATACTTATCTCAATGTCTGTCCTGTTAACTGATGCTCCACCCAACCATGAGAGAGGCAATCACGTCCTCTGCTCCCCCCATGCTCCTTCCCAGAGCCTTAAACATCAAACAATATTATATGAGAATATAGGCCTCAGGATTTCAAATCCATTCTATACTTCTCAGGGTTTAGAGCTCCACTAGCCAACCTGCCAGCTATGGACAACTCCTATCAACTTGCAGTTGTTTAACCCTTAACCCTTAGCTTCCTTCTGAACATAACCTTTTTCCCTCCTCAGGATTTTCATTATATCATTTTCTGGGAAGGTAACTTTCATAACTGTCTCTATTTCTTTTACTATGGGATCTTGGAAACAATTACCATACAGTTAATTTTCTTTTACTCCATAAAATCATCCATCTTTTCTTTTATTACAATTAGATTAAAATCCTACTAACAAATATCATATTTGTTAGTAATTTCAATTAAAAGAAATATTAATGTACCATAAAGTCTATTATATTACTTAATTCATAAAACAACTTGTTACAATAGTGTCATCCCAATGCTAGCAGTAAGATATTAACAAAATTAATTTTGAAAAAGATACACTTATCTCTTATCTCTTTGAGAGATTCAAATTCAAGAGGCAGAAATAAATCAAAGGCCATGACATTTTTGGATAATATATTTTAACTTCAATTTCAAAGTAGTGAGAGTTACCTAAATTTTTACAAAACTTGTTTCTTTTAAAGAGCAACTCTTTTCATCTAATGTTTAAAAAAGAGAAACAAATGTACTCCAAAGACATGTGTTAGGAAGATACTTATTATTGTAAAGAAGCTCCTTAGAAATTCATAAGAGTGTGAAATTTTATTGTGGCAAGAAATTCCAAAATTGATATCATGGACGAATTTTCCTCTATGGATCCAAATGACTATATTATGTTGGATGTCTATGATGAGGACATACAATGACAATTTCTTCCTATTTGGGAGCCAACACATTTTGGGGATGAAGCTCTTTTAAATACAACTTATTTTAATTATTGTTTTGCTACAACTTTGTGAAATTGAGATTTAGTGACACTTTTACCATATGTAGATGCTTCCTCTCAAATTTCAAAAGACATACGGTATAATTTTCCTTAAAAAAGTTAAATAAATAAATATTGCATAGCTACTCTAGTTTTGAGACTCCAAAATCGCCACAAGTCTTTCAAAACAAAACAAAAACAAAATATGTTATTCAAAGCCTAAACCAAGTGCAAAACTAATGGTGCAACATTCAAATATTTAGGAAAAATTCAACAAAGAATAAAGTATGAAGCCATCATTGAAATTCAGTGAAAAACAAAATTATAAAGCCATCTAAAAAATTAAGTGAGAACAAAATATATATATATATATATAATGTGCAGATGGGTGTCATAGCAACTTCTCAGAATAAATATCCGTAATTTGTATTAAGAAAGTAAGTGAGTATAAGACAATAACTTCATAAGAAAGTAAGTGAGTATAAGCCAATAACTTCATCTCGCACATATATTCTCAATGTGCTCATATGGTTACACCAATTCCAAAACTAATTCTTAGCGTACTCACATATGGTTACACTAATTCTGAAACTGATTGTTCAAAGGAAAAAAAACAAAATCCCAAACCTAAACCACTTCCACATCAACAATGCACTGTTCAAATCTTCAAAGTAAAACATTTGTTTTCCAATAAAATGGAATTGCATTACTAAAACTACTATGAAAATGACTATTGTAGATGTTACTGTTCTGTGCCATTATAGCCTCAAAATTATTACAGTCGGACGCTTCCTGAAATGCCAATTTCTATTGTTGTTGCAACTTTCACAATAATTCCACAAATATAACCCCTACGTGATTCGAACTACCCATCAAATTAGGTGTTATTGTTCTGTGCCACTACAATCTCAAAATTATTACAGTGGAACGCTTCCCAGAAATGCCAATTTCTATTGTTGTTGCAACTTTCACAATAGTTCCACAAGTGTAACCCCTACGATATTCGAACTATTAATGCTGGAGTTCATGTTGACAACGCATTGAAGGATATGGCCGTCGTGATGAACCAGCAGAACTAGCCATTGGAAGCCATCGAGGCCATAAAGTCCTGTAGACACCTTTGCTCCATGCAAACACAGGAGCCTCTTGATAATGTGCTGTGCTCATTGATTCTTTATGATATAATCTCAAACAAACTAGCCAAGTGAAACCAAATGAAATAAATAAATATTTAAAATATAAATATGAAATAAATAATAATTTAAAATATAATATAAACATTGAATAATTAATTGTTATTTTTAATTATTTTTGAGAGTTGCAAAAAAAATTTATTATAATAAACTGAAAATTTGAAATGTTTTATTTTAAAATTTTATTGAAAAATTAGAATGTGAAAACCATCTTTACAATAATTTTAAGTCATAAGGTATTTGTTATTTTTAGTTATAATAATTTTATTTTATTTATTTTATTTTTTATTTTTTTATTTTTTCAATTATAATTTTTATTTTATTTAATATTATAAATTTTTATATAAAAGTGAAAATAATATACATTTAATTTATTTGAATTTTTTCTTAAATAAATTTTTTTTTATATCATTTCTCATTTACAATTTTTTTAGTAGAAAAAACGCTACCAGCACATCAGCATATAAGTCATAAGTGTATTCTTGATTTACATCAAATATCAGTTCCATTTCATAAACAAAAAAACTTTCAGTAGTCAAAATTTCAAATGATCTTCAGTGGAAAAATCATTTATCAGTCTTGATCATTATACAAAAACTATCATCAGTCATGAAATTAATGGGACTTGTAGAAAGCATAAAATTCCCATACGTAGTTAGCTTCAAAATCTTTGTTGTAACCTTTCTCTTAAAATGAAAATAAGATACGAAGTGATCTCTAGTTTGCTTTTCATTGAATTGATAACTAATCCAGATTATAGTCAGTCTTATCAAATTTTTGTGGCTATGAACACCCAATGGCTCACATCGTCGTTGACGAAGAAATAAGGCTTGAAATGTGTGGCCATCCTCACTTTTCAAAAAACTCGTCACCTGCAAAATACAGTATTCAGAAAAATGTTACCATACCTTTCGCACCACATCTGGAAGCATCTGTCAGTCCATATTGCATTTCTCCAAATCTCCCATTCAAGCCCTTCTTTGAGAGTCGATCTACTTGTGTATTCTTCTCCCGGTAGATGTGTGTAAAGGTTATAGAGGAGAATGTTCTACGCAATTCTTTAATTCTTTCCAACCAGGCAACAAGGTGTCCCAAGTTCAGTGATGTACCTCTATTCAAATGTTCAATGAGGACCTGAGAACCCCCAAAGACACAAAGCTTATCCAAATATAGTTGATGAGAGAACCACAACTGTAGAAATTATATACAAGATGCATGTATATATCCAGATTCTTCCAATCTAACAATATTTTATCTTCTTGCTAAATATAGAATCCTTCCACTGTTAATCTTATGCGGAAATTAAAATCAATTGCAAACACATGAAGCAATAAAAACAATCGCACATAACACAGTTGTTTAACAAGAAAACCTGAAGCTAAAAACCCCAACTGTCATATATTATGTATCACGGAGATCATGTAACAATCTCATACAAAGCTTAGTACATCAAGCTCTCAGTACCATCAATCTTCACACACTAATTAGAAGAAATCTGCAAATCCATGCATCGATTTCTTGCCACCTGCTAGCTTGCCTCCACTGCACAATCCCTGTTGAAGAATAGCTCTGAATGAATTCGACTTACACTTGCCTTATTTAGCGCTCACAAGTCTACACATAAATGTGTGTGTGATGCAATGATGCATCACTATAGATCTATGAGATAGTCCATCTTGCCCTTTCACCTATCTCTCCACTTTGGTCACTCCGTAGGCGCCATGCTTGTAGTTAGGTATTGTATTCTTGATTGATTAATGAGTTATTATTTTTGAATTAATTAACTAATTAATTCACTCCACTCTCACTAGTGTATCATTCGGTTAGACTAGATACAACTAGCTCAACTGAGTTTAACTCCATTAACTGAGTTAAACTGAATAACAACTCCATGAACTACTCTTCCAACTCTATCATAAATTTTCCACTTCAGTTCTAACTGAGTCCTCCATGCATGAACCACCAGTAAACCCTAGGAATTGCGTAATTCCTTCAGCCCACTGATTTTCCAAATCTGTGCACTGAAACTAAGTGCTCCAAGAGAATAAGTTGTTGTTTATTGTCGGATTATTATTAAGAGCTAATAATAATCAACACTTCTATTTTTAGATCGACGATCTATAAATAGACTTTGCCCAATATTCTAAAAATAGAATTTCATCTATTTTTGCAACTTGATCAACCATCCACAAATAGCATCCTGCAACTTCTGAAATATGATCACCATGTCTAAAAATAGACTTGCGCCAAAAATAGCCTGCGGGCCCACTTAGTGAAGGCGACTCTTTTCACTAAGCTCATCATCTTGTTGAATCTCAACACTCCCTCTCAACAAGATAGGGATTATCCTTCACCCCGATCTTGCCTCTATGGTATTCAAATTTGCTCCTGGTGAGCGCCTTTCTTAGAATATCTACATCCAGATCTTCCGTAGGAATGTACTGAAGCAACATGATCTTCTGCTGCACACAATCTTTGATATGATGATACCGAATATCAATATGTTTAGATCTATCATGAAACACATGATTAATCGAGAGTTTAATGCAACTCTGATTATCACAATGCATCACTGTAGGATCTAAATGTGAACCGTACAAACAGACTAGGATCTTCCTCATCTAGATAGCCTCGCATGTAGCTTGACTTACTGCCATGTATTCTGCTTCTGCTGAACTGAGTGCCACAGATATTTGTTTCCTGCTGTACCAAGAAACTGTCGTAGATCTGATACTGAAAATCCCTCCTGATGTGCTCTTTCTGTCTGTTGGGATTTCTACCCAATCTGCATCCATGCAGCCATGCAAATTCACCTCATCTGTCTGTCTGTACCATAAACCATACTCAGATGTGCCCCTGAGATACCTCAAGACATGCTTGTCTGTCTTCCAAAAGAGCTTGGTATGCTTAACCATCGCTTGTGAAAGCTAGTTCACCTCATATCATATGTCCGATCTTGTATTAACTAAATACATAAGCGAACCCACCAACTGTCGATAAACAGTGGCATCCACTACCTCTGCCGATGTAGCATCCTCTTTCCTCCAATTTCCTGAAAGAGGAGTATCAATAGGCTTGCAGTCTTGCATGTGAAACTTCTCAAGTATCTCCTGAGCATACTTGCCTTGAGACACAAACATTTCACCTTCCCGCTTCCATATTTCCAATCCAAGGAAATAATGAAGGAGGCCTAAATCCTTCATCTCAAACTCCTTTGCAAGATCTGCCTTGCATGAGTGTATCAACTGCTCATCACCTGTTAGTATTAAATCATCAACATAAAGAAAAATGATTAAATCTACCCTCACCACAATTTGGTACGGAGTTTTGCATCAGCCTATCTCTTGAGTGAAGCCAAGTCAAGGTGAAGCCAAGTCAATGAAATAGCCGTCGATACGTGTGTACCAAGCACGAGGTGCCATTCCCGTATACGAGCGCTCTTTTGAGCACGCACACATGTGACTCACTCTTGAAGATCTCAAATCCTTCAGGTTGCTCAATGTACACCTCTTCCTCAATGATCCCATTAAGGAATGCAGTCTTCACATCCATCTGATGAATGTGCCAACCCATCTGCGTTGAGAGAGCAAGGATGGTCCTTATGGAAGAATATCGTGTGATAGGTGCAAAGGTTTCTTCATAATCAATCCCCTCAATCTGTGAGAAGCCCCGGGCAACAAATCTTGCCTTATACTTCTCGACGCTTCCATTAGCATCTTGCTTTACCTTGTAGATCCATCTTGATCCTACAACTGATTTTCCCACCGGCCTTGGAATAATCTCCCAAGCACTGTTTCTGACAATGGAGTCATACTCCTCCACCATGGCATCTACCCATGTGGGCTCCTACACTACTTCTTCAAAAGAAGATGGCTCTGTCACGATACACTTGCTCATAAGATCCATGTATCCAATAAATCAGTTAGGTGAATGTCTCTATCTGCGCTGTGATGTAGGGACTCCTACATTCTGTGCCACATCAAGCTTCAGTCTCTCAGCTTCTGTGGTACGCTTTCTGCCTTGTCTGATGTTTGTTTCTGCATGAGTGGACTCCTCCACTGCATGAATCTCCTCCTATGGCTGATCCACATCTAGAGGCTCATCTTTGGGAATAAGAAGTTCCTCCTTTGCATGCAAATATAGCTCCCTCTCAAGCGAAAATTTCATGGCTTTCAACTCATTGAATTTTATATCCCGTCGCACCACAGTCATTCGACTGTTTGGAAAATACACACAATAATTATGGGGTGTTTCTGTGTACCCCACAAATATCTCAACTTCTGTAGTCGATTCCAACTTCTTCCTGGCATCCTTTGTCACATGAATGTAAACAGATGAGCCAAAAATCTTCAAATGACAAATATCAGGCTTCTTACCAGTAAAAGCTTCTTCAGGTGTACTCATGCCAAGTACTCTATGAGGACAACGGTTTTGCACATAAACCACAGTGTTGCATGCTTCTGCCCACAAGTGCATCGGTAGGCCCTGGTCATGCAGCATCGCTCGTGCATCACCCACGATCGTTCTATTCTTCCTCTCCGTGATCCCATTCTACTATGGGTTATGAGGCGCTATGAGTTCTCTTCGAATTCCTTCTTTGCTACAGAAGTCTTTGAATTCGCCTGAGATGTATTCACCACCATTATCGCTCCGTAGAGCTTTCACTTGCTTCCCCGACTCCTTCTCACCAATGCTTTAAAATTACAGAACTTTGAGAATGTTTCGCTCTTCTTCTGCATGAAGAAGATCCAGTATCTACGAGAATATTCATCAACAAATATAACATAATACCTGTGTTTTGATGTTGAAGTAACCGAGAAAGGTCCACACACGTCTGTGTGAATTCTCTCCAGGATCACCGAAGCACGGTTCTCCTTCTCATGAAAGGTGGTCTTCACAAAATTACCATAGTACATCCCTTGCACTGATATGACTGCGCAAGAGTACCCTTGGGAAGTCCAGTAGAAATCTACTGCAAAATCTTCAAAGTGCCATGGTGAAGATGGCCCAATCTCCTGTGCCGTAATTTGCCCTCATCCCGGCTCACCACTTCTTCTGCTTTTCCCACCATTGCAGCGCAGCCATCTACCTCCAACTTGTAGAGATTCTTAACTCGAATCCCTATCCTCTTGGTTTGACCTGTTGTTTTATGTCAAAGAAAAGCTTTTCCCTCACTGAAAACAACATCATAACCTTTGTCTTCCAACACGACTGAGACCAAGTTCTTCTTTAGACCTAGAACATGCATAAAATCCTTTAACAAGAATGGATTACTGGAATCCCTCTCAAAGGTAGTGGTCCCAATGCCAGTCGCACTGCATCGACCATCATCACCCATCTATATATGCATTTGAAGGTCCTTCTCCTCCAAGTCACGAAACAACTCCTTGTCTCCTATCATATGGAAAGACACACCACTATCAAGATACCACACCAATCCCATATAGCTTGAAACCAAGCATGCAGCAAAGAGAAATCAAGTTCAAATTGCTAATGCCTCTCTAGTAGCCTTCTTGTTCTTCTTCTTCTGTGGGCAGTTAGTGGCGAAATTCCCATGTTCGTGACAGTGAAAACACTTCACCTTAGACAAATCTTGTTTCTTGCCTTTAGCTTCAGATTTTGAAGGAAATTACTTCCCCTTCCCCTTCCTTGCTTTGGCAGCCAAAGCACAATTATCTTCATCTTCATTCTTCGGTGAAGAGCCATCCCTCGTACCCCGCCTTATCTCCTCCTACACAAGATCCGATCAAAGTCGCTCCCATCCCGGTAGTTTCTCCCGTCCATTGACAAAGTCTTCGTAGCTATACCAACTCTTCGGAAGCCCAAGGAGAGCCAAGCTCACTAAGTCTTCATCATCAACAGTAATCCCCACACTTCCCATTTTATCCCTGCAGTAGACAAACTTCGTGAGATATTTTGGAATATTTTCGCCCTTCTCCATTTTTATTTTTCTGAGCTTGTCTTTTAGCGCCAACTTCCTCTGGTCATTGATGCTTTGGAATAAATCTGTCAAAGCCTTCCACATTAAGAATGGAGTGGCTTCCGGTGAAGGCCGGACACAATATGGTCATTCACACCTTCCAACAGAATTCTTCTTGTCTTTGCTATCTTCGTTTGCCATGCATCAAGTAATGCAGCATCGCTAGATCCCGACTTAGGAAAATCGCTATCGATGAACTCCTTCAGTCCATTATCCTCCAACACCGCCTCCATCCTATCCTTAGAGGCTATGTAATTCAAGCTCCCATCAAGGGCATACTCCAATCGTAAGCCATTGAAAGACATTTCAATGTATACTCAACTTCTTCACTAAGAATTTTCTGAAGCAAATTCGAATTATCCACCAGCACAAACTCAACAATTCCTCACAATTGCAATCTTCAAGAATTAACATTACTCTGATACCATGTAGAAATTATATACAAGATGCATGTATATATCCAGATTCTCCTGATCTAACAATATTTTATCTTCTTGCTAAATACAAAATCCTTCCACTGTTAATCTTATGCGGAAATTAAAATCAATTGCAAACACATGAAGCAATAAAAACAATTGCACATAACACAGTTGTTTAACAGGAAATCCTGAAGCTAAAAACCCCAACTATCATACATTATGTATCATGGAGATCATGTAACAATCTCATACAAAGCTTAGTACATCAAGCTCTCAGTACCATCAATCGTCACACACTAATCAGAAGAAATCTGCAAATCCATGCACCGATTTCTTGCCACCTGCTAGCTTGCCTCCACTGTGCAATCCCTGCTGAAGAATAGCTCTGAATGGATTTGAATTACACTTGCCTTGACTGCACAATCCTCATTGGCAACTCCAATGTGTGTTTGATGCAATCAATGCAACACTATAGTCACAACAGATAGTCCATCTTGCCCTTTCACCTATCTCTCCACTGGGTCTCCACTGGAACTGCCATGCACTGTAGTTAACTGTTGTATTCTTCAGTTGATTAATGAGTTGTTATTTGTGAATTAATTAACTAATTAATTCACTCCACTCTCACTTGTCTATCATTCAGTTAGACTAGATATAACTAGCTCAACAGAGTTTAACTCCAATGATTGAGTTAAACTGAATAACAACTCCATGAACTACTCCTCCAACTTTGTCATAACTTTTCCACTTCAATTATAATTGAGTCCTCCATGCATGAACCACAAGTAAACCCTAGGAATTGCGTAATTCCTTCAGCCCACTGATTTTCCAAATTTGTGCACTGAAATTAAGTGCTCCAAGAGAATAAGTTGTTGTTTATTGTCAGATTATTATTAAGAGCTAATAATAATCGACACTTCTATTTTTAGATCGAAGATCTATAAATAGACTTCGCCCAATATTTCATCTATTTTTCCAACATGATCAACCATCCACAAATAGCATCCTGCAACTTCTGAAATATGATCACCATGTCTAAAAATAGACTTGCGCCAAAAATAGCCTGCGGGCCCACTTTGTAGAAATTAGTATACACTAAGCATGCATACATCCAGATTCCCATGATATCACAATATTTAACTTCTTGCAAAATACAGAATCATTCCACTGTTAGTATTTTGCAGAAATTTAATTGCAAACACATGTGAATCATAAATAAAAACAATCGCACATAACACAATTGTTTAACGGGAAAGCCTGAAGCTGAAAACCCCAACTATCATATATTATGTACTTGGAGATCATGTAACAATCTCATACAAATATTAGTACATCAAGCTCTCATTACAATAAATCGTCACATACTAACATAGAAGAAGTCTGCAAATCCATGCACCGATCTCTGCCCTCCTGCTAGCCTGCCTCCATTGCGCAACCCTTGCTAAAGAATAGCTCTGAATGAATTTTAATTACCCTTGCCTTGACTGCGCAATCCTAATTGGCAACTCCAATGTGTGTGTGGTGCAATCAATGCATCACTATAGCCACAACAGGTAGTCCATCTTTCCCTTTCACCTATCTCTCCATTGGGTCTCCACTGGAACTGACATGCACTGTAGTTAACTGTTGTATTGTTCAATTGATTAATGAGTTATTATTTATGAATTAATTAACTAATTAATTCACTCCACTCTCACTAGTGTATCATTCAGTTAGACTAGATACAACTAGCTCAACTGAGTCTAACTGAGTTAAACTGAATACAACTCCATGAACTACTCTTCCAACTCTGTCATAACTTTGCCACTTTAGTTCTAACTGAGTCCTCCATGCATGAACCACCAGTAAACCCTAGGAATTGCATAATTCCTTCAGCCCACTGATTTTCCAAATTTGTGTACTGAAATTAAGTGCTCCAAGGGAATAAGTTGTTGTTTATTGTCGGATTATTATTAAGAGCTAATAATAATTGACACTTCTATTTTTAGATCGACGATCTATAAATAGACTTCACCCAATACTCTAAAAATATAATTTCATTATTTTTCCAACTTGATCAACCATCCACAAATAACATCCTGCAACTTGTGAAATATGATCACCATGTCTAAAAATAGACTTGCACCAAAAATAGCCTGTGGGCCCACTTAGTGAAGGCGACTCTTTTCACTAAGCTCATCATCTTGTTGAATCTCAAAACTCCCTCTCAACAAGATAGGGATTATCCTTCACCCCGATCCTGCCTCTATGGTATTCGAATTTTCTCTTGGTGAGCGCCTTCGTCAGAATATCTGCATCCTGATCCTCCATAGGAATGTACTGAAGCAACATGATCTTCTGCTGCACACAATCTCTGATATGATGATACCGAATATCAATATGTTTAGATCTATCATGAAACACAGGATTAATTGAGAGTTTAATGCAACTCTAATTATCACAATGTATGACTGTAGGATCTAAATGTGAACTGAACAAACCAACTAGGATCTTCCTCATCCAAATAGCCTCAAATGAAACTTGATTTGCTGCCATGTATTATGCTTCCACTGAACTGAGTGCCACGGATCTTTATTTCCTGTTGTACCAAGAAACTGCCATAGATTCGATATCGAAAATCCCTCCTGATGTGCTCTTTCTGTTTGTTGGGCTTCCTGCCCAATCTACATCCGTGAAGCCATGCAACTTCACCTCATACGTCTGTTTGTACCATAAGCCATACTCAGATGTTCCCTTGAGATATCTCAGGACATGCTTGCCTGCCTTCCAAAAGAGCTTGGTAGGCTTAACCATCGCTTGTGAAAGCTGGTTCACCGCGTAGCATATGTTTGGTCTTGTATTAACTAAATACATGAGCGAACCCACCAACTGTCGATAAAAAGTGGCATCCACTACCTCTGCCGATGTAGCATCCTCTTTCCTCCAATTTCCTGGAAGAGGAGTGTCAATAGGCTTGCAGCCTTACATGTGAAACTTCTCCAATATCTCCCGAGCATACTCGCCTTGATACAAAAATAGTTCACCTTCCCGCTACCATATTTCCAATCCAAGGAAATAATGGAGGCCCAAATCCTTCATCTCAAACTCCTTTGCAAGATCTGCCTTGCATGATTATATCAATTGCTCATCACCCATTAGTATTAAATCCTCAACATAAAGAAAAATGATTAAAAGCTTACCCTCCACCACAATTTGGTACAGGTTTGCATCCGCCTCACTCTTGGTGAAGCCAAGTCCAGTAAAATAGCTGTCGATCTGAGTGTACCAAGCACGAGGTGCTTGTTTCAGCCCATACAACGCTCTTTTGAGCCTGCACACATGCGACTCGCTGCTGAAGATCTCAAATCCTTCAGGTTGCTCAATGTACACCTCTTCCTCAATGATCTCATTAAGGAACGCAGTCTTCACATCCATCTGATGAATGTGCCAACCCATCTGCGCTGAAAGAGTAAGGATGATCCTTATGGAAGAATACTGTGCGACAGGTGCAAAGGTTTCTTCATAATCAATCCCCTCCAACTGTGAGAATCCCCAGGTAACAAATCTTGCCTTATACTTCTCGACGCTCCCATCAACAACTTGCTTTACTTTGTAGATCCATCTTGATCCTGTTGAGATTGCAACAAGATGATGAGCTTAGTGGAAAGGAGTCGCCTTCACTAAGTGGGCCCGCAGGCTATTTTTGGCGCAAAGTCTATTTTCAGACATATGGATCATGTTCTATGAGTTGCAAGATTCTATTTGTGGATGGTTGGTCAAGTTGGAAAAAAATATATGGACTTCTATTTTTAGACATATTGGGCGGAATCTATTTTTAGATTGCCAGTCTAAAAATAGATATGTCAAATATTATTAGCTCTTAATAATATTTAGACTCTAAACATTATCTTATTCTCTTGGAGCACTTCAGTTAAGTGCACAGATGTGGCACAGGAGCTGACAGAAGGAATTACGCTATTCCTGAGGGTTAAGTGGAGCTATTGCATGGATACTTCAGTTAGAACTCATGTGACAGAGTTTGGTGGAGTTTATTGAGGAAGTTAGTGGAGTTGTATTCAGTTTAACTAATCTAAACATAGTTGAGCTATTTGTATCTAGTTTAACTAATTGATACAATTAGTGAGAGTGGTGTGAATTAATTATTAATTAATTCACTAATTAAAAACTCATTAATCAACTAAAGAATGCATCGCTTAACTTCAGTGCATGGACAGTTTCAGTGGAGACCAGTGCAGAAATAGGTGAAAGAGCAGGTTAACTATCAGTTGTGACTATACTGTTGCTATTTGCAACACACAAATAGGTGGAGTAGCCCATGAGGATTGCGCAGTTCAATCCAGGTGTTTTATCTATTTAATGAAGCCATCCCATAGCATTGAAAACGCAATAGAGGCTGGCTATCAAGTGGCAAAAGATTGGAGCATGTGTTTTGCTAGATCTAGCTTGATAGTGTGTAGCAATTGGAGGTAGTGCTGAGAGCTTGTGAGGAGTTTTGTACTATGATTTTTACATGATCTCCATGACATATAATATATAGATAGTTGGGGTTTTCAGCTTTAAGCTTTCCCATTAAATACTGTGTTCATATGTGTGATTGTTTGTGGTTTTAATGTGTACATGCAATTGATTTTATTTCCGCATGTGATGATCAATGGTAGTAGAGATTCTGTATTATGCATGAAGCTAAAATAGTGTGTGATCAGGAGAATCTCGGTGAATAATATCTCATTTATTCAAATTTCTACAGATCCTACAACTGATTTTCCCACCAGCCTTGGAACAATATCCCAAGCATTGTTTCTGACAATGGAGTCATACTCCTCCACCATGGCATCTACTCATGTGGGCTCCTGCACTGCTTCTTCAAAATAAGATGGCTCTGTCATGATACACTTTCTCATAAGAGCCATGTATCCAGTAAATCAGTTAGGTGACTGTCTTTATCTGTGCTGTGATGTAGGGACTCCTACATTCTGTGCCGCATCAAGCTTCAGTCTCTCAGCTTCTATGGTTTTCTTTCTACCTTGTCTGATGTTTGGTTCTGCATGAGTGGACTCCTCCACTCCATGAATCTCCTCTTGTGGTTGAGCCACATCCGGAGGCTCATCTTTCAGAACAAGCAGTTCCTTCACTGCATGCAAGTCTAGCTCCCTCTCAAGTGTAGCTCGTGTAGCACCCACGATCGTTATGTTCTTCCTCTCTGCGACCCCATTCTGCTGTGGGTTATGAGGCGCTATGATTTCTCTTCGAATTCCTTTTTTGCTACAGAAGTCTTTGAATTCGCCCGAGATTTATTCACCACCATTATCGCTCCGTAGAGCTTTCACTTGCTTCCCCAACTTCTTCTCCACCAATGCTTTGAACTCACTGAAATTTGAGAATGTTTCACTCTTCTTTTGCATGAAGAAGATCCAAAATCTATGAGAATAGTCATAAAAAAATATAACATAATACCTATGTTTTTCTATTGAAGCAACTGAGAAAGGTCCACACACGTCTGTGTGAATTCTCTCCAGGATCATCGAAGCACGGTTCTCCTTCTCATGAAAGGTGGTCTTCAAAAACTTACCCATAGTACATCCCTTGCACTGATCTGACTACGCAAGAGTACCCTTGGGAATTTCAGTAGAAATCTCCTGTAAAATCTTCAAGGCGCCATGGTGAAGATGGCCCAATCTCCTGTACCATAATTCACCCTCATCCTGGCTCACCACTTCTTCTGCTTTGCCCACCATTGCAGCACAGCCATCTACCTCCAGCTTGTAGAGATTCTTAATTCGAACCCATATCTTCTTGGTTTTACTCATTGTTTTATGTCGAAGGAAGGCTTTTCCCTCACTAAAAACAACATCATAACCTTTGTCTTCCAACATTGCGACCGTGACCAAGTTCTTCTTCAAACCTGAAACATGCATAACATCCTTAAACAAGAATGGATTACCGGACTCCCTTTCAAAGGTAATGGTCCCAATTCCGGTCGCACTGTATCGACCATCGTCACCCATCTTTATATGCATCTGGAGGTCCTTCTCCTCCAAGTCACTAAACAACTCCTTGTCTCCAGTCATATGGAAAGACACACCACTATCAAGATACCACACCGATCTCGTATAACTTGAAGCCAAGCATGAGATTAAAGAGAAATTAGATCAAATTTCAAGGCTAAGGCCTCTTCAGCTACAGCTCCAGTAGCCTTCTTGTTCTTCTTCTTCTCTGGGTAGTTAGTGGCGAAATGCCCATGTTCGTGACAGTGAAAACACTTCACCTTTGACAAATCCTGCTTCTTGCCTTTAGCTTCGGATTTTGAAGGAAATTTCTTCCCCTTCCCCTTCCTTGCTTTGGTAGCCAAAGCACAATTCTCTTCATCTTCATTCTTTGATGAAGAGCCATCCCTGGTACCCCACCTTATCTCCTCCTGCACAAGATCCAACCAAAGTCGCTCCCATCTCGACAGTTTCTCCCGTCCATTGACAGAGTCTTCATAGCTATGCCAACTCTTCAGAAGCCCAAGGAGAGCCAAGCTCACCAAGTCTTCATCATCAACAGTAATCCCCACACTTCCCAGTTCATCCCTACAGTGGAAAAACTTCGTGAGATATTTTGGAATACTGTCGCGCTTCTCCATTTTTATTTTTCTGAGCTTGTCTTTAAGTGCCAACTTCCTCTGGTCGCTTCTCCTTTGGAACAAATCTGTCAAAGCCTTCCACAATAAGAATGGAGTGGCTTTCCCATGAAGGCTAGACACAATATGCTCCTTCACACCTTCCAACAAAATTCTTCTTGTCTTTGCTATCTTCTTTTGCCATGTGTCAAGTAATGTAGCATCGGTAGATCCCGACTTAGGAACATCGCTATCGATGAACTCCTTTAGTCCATTATCCTCCAGCACCGCCTCCATCCTATCCTTCTAGGCTATGTAATTCGAGCTCCCATCAAGGGCATACTCCAATTGCAACCCATTGAAAGACATTTCAATGTATACTCAACTTTTGCAACAAGAATTTTCTGTAGTAAATTCGAATTGTCCACCAGCACAAACTCAACAATTCTTCACAATTGAAATATTTAAGAATTAACACTGCTCCGATACCAAGTAGAAATTAGTATACACTAAGCATGCATACATCTAGATTCCCCTGATCTCACAATATTTAACTTCTTGCAAATTACATAATCATTCCACTGTTAATCTTTTGCAGAAAATTAATTGCAAACACATGTGAAGCATAAATAAAAACAATCGCACATAACACAATTGTTTAACAGGAAAGCCTGAAGCTGAAAACCCCAAATATCATATATTATGGATCATGGAGATCATGTAACAATCTCATACAAAGCTTAGTACATCAAGCTCTTAGTACAATCAATCGTCACACACTAACATAGAAGAAATATGCAAATCCATGCACCGATCTCTGCCCTCCTGCTAGCCTGCCTCCACTGCACAATCCCTACTGAAGAATACCTCTGAATGAATTTGAATTACCCTTGCCTTGACTGCGCAATTCTCATTGGAAACTCCAATGTGTGTGTGGTGCAATCAATGCATCACTATAGTCACAACAGATATTCCATCTTGCCCTTTCACCTATCTCTCCATTGGGTCTCCACTGGAACTGACATGCACTGTAGTTAACTGTTGTATTGTTTAGTTGATTAATGAGTTATTATTTGTGAATTAATTAACTAATTAATTCACTCCACTCTCACTAGTGTATCATTCAAATACTAGATACAACTAGCTCAACTGAGTCTAACCGAGTCAAACTCGAATACAACTCCACAACTACTCTTTCAACTCACAGCAACTTTTCCACTTCAATTCTAACTGAGTCCTCCATGCATGAACCACCAGTAAAACCTAGGAATTGCGTAATTCTTTCAGCCCACTGATTTGAAAAATCTGTACACTGAAATTAAGTGCTATAAGAGAATAATTTGATGTTTATTGTCGGATTATTATTAAGAACTAATAATAATCGATACTTATATTTTTAGATCGATGATCTATAAATAGACTTCACCCAATATTCTAAAAATAGAATTTCATCTATTTTTCCAACTTTATCAACCATCCACAAATAGCATCCTGCAACTTCTGAAATATGATCACCATGTCTAAAAATAGACATGTAGAAATTTAAATAACTGTTATTTTATCCACCGAGATTATCCTGATCACACACTATTTGAGCTTCATGCATAATACATATCCTCTTCTACTATTGATCATCAATTTGCGGAAATATAAACAACAGACAAGCACATTAAAACCATAAACAATCAAGCAACACATATAAACACGTATTTATGGGAAAGCTTAAAGCTGAAAACCCCCAAATATCTGTATATTATAATGATAGAGATCATGTAACAATCATTGTACAAACTCCTCACAAGCTCTCAGTACAATCTCAAATTTTTACACACTACACAAGCTCAGATCATACAAAACACATGCTCCAATCTGCTCCACTTGTTAGCCTGCCTCTACTGCGCAATCCAAGATGAATAATTGCTCATCCTGAGTTCAAATCCCTCTGGTATGTACTGCGCAATCCTCATTGGCATCTCCATCATTGTGTGGTGCAAACTCATGCACCGGTATAATCACAACTGATAGTCACACTGCTCTTTCACCTACCTCTTCACTGGTCTCCACTGAAACTATCCATGCACTGAAGTTAATTGATGTATTCTTTAGTTGATTTATGAGTTAATAATTAGTGAATTAATTAATAATTAATTCACACCACTCTCACTAGTGTATTAATTAGTTAGACTAGATACAACTAGCTCAACTATGTTTAACTCAGTTAAACTGAATACAACTCCACTAACTTCCTCAATCAACTCCACCAAACTCTGTCACATGAGTTCTAAATAAAGTCAACATGCAATAGCTCCACTTAACCCTAGGAATATCGTAATTCCTTCTTTCAGCTGCATGTGCCACTTCTGTGCACTCAACTGAAGTGCTCCAAGAGAATAAGATAATGTTTAGAGTCTAAATATTATTAAGAGCTAATAATATTCGACATATCTATTTTTAGACTGGCAATATAAAAATAGATTCCGCCAAATATGTCTAAAAATAGAAGTCCATCTATTTTTTCCAACTTGACCAACCATCCACAAATAGCATCCTGTAACTCATAGAACATGATCCATATGTCTAAAAATAGACATAGTCTAAAAATAGACTTTACGCAAAAAATAGCCTACAAGCCCACTTAGTGAAGGCGACTCCTTTCCACTAAGCTCATCATCTTGTTGCAATCTCAACACTCCCTCTCAACAAGATATGGATTATCTGCAAGCCCTATCCTGCCCCTGTAGTATTCGAATTTGCTCCTGGTGAGCGCCTTCGTCAATATATCAAAATCCTGATCCTCCGTAGGAATGTATGAAAGTAACATGACCTTCTGCTGCACACAATCTCTGATATGATGATACCGAATGTCAATGTGTTTAGATCTATCATGAAATACTGGATTAACTGAGAGTTTGATGCAACTCTGATTATCACAATAAATCACAGTAGGCTCTAAGTGTGAACCGGCGTTTCTTGAGACAGGATCTTCCCTCATCATATAGCCTTGCATGCGATAAACTGCGTTGCCATATACCAAACCTCTGTGAGGCTGGTGCCTGGATCTACTTCCTCCGCCTTACAAAGACACTATCGACCGTGCGTCTCGGATATTGCTCTTTTCTGTCGGGTTGGGCTCCCCGCCCAATGCGCATCCAGTGAAGTCACATAGCTTCACCTCATCCGATTGTCTGTACCATAATCCATATCCTGATGTGCCTTTGAGATATCTCAATACATGCTTGCCTGCCTTCCAAAAGAGCTTGGTAGGCTTAACCATAGCTTGTGAAAGCTGGTTAACAACATAGCATATGTCGGGTCGTGTATTGACCAGATACATAAGCGACCCCACCAACTGTCGATAAACAGTGGCATCCACTACCTCCGCTGAAGTAGCATCCTCCTTCCTCCAACCACCAAGAAGAGGAGTATCAACAGGCTTGCAGCCATGCATTTTGAACTTCTCCAGTATCTCCCGGGCATACTTACCCTGAGAAACAAACATTCCACCACTGCGTTGCCAAATTTCCAATCCCAGGAAATAATGAAGGAGGCCCAAGTCCTTCATCTCAAACTCTTTTGCAAGATCCTCCTTGCATGAGAGTATCAACAGCTCATCACCTGTCAAAATCAAATCATCTACATAAAGTACAATGATCAGCAACTGACCCTCCACCACAATCTGGTATAGGTTAGGATCCGCCTCACTCTTGGAGAATCCAAGTCCGGTGAAATAACTGTCTATCCATGTGTACCAAGCACGAGGTGCTTGTTTCAACCCATACATCGCTCTCTTGAGCCTGCACACATGTGACTCGCTGCTGAAGATCTCAAAACCTTCGGGCTACTCTATGTACACCTCCTCCTCAATCACTCCGTTGAGGAACGCAGTCTTCATATCCATCTGATGAATGTGCCACCCCATCTGCGCTGAGAGAGCAAGAATCATCCGTATGGAAGAATACCTTGCGACAGGTGAAAAGGTCTCCTCATAATTGATCCCCTCTATCTGTGAAAAGCCTCGGGCAACAAATCTTTCCTTGTACTTCTCCACACTCTCGTCAACTACCTGTTTCACTTTGTAGATCCATCTCGAACCCACCACTGATTTCCCTTCCGGTCTCGGTACAATCTCCCATGCACTGTTTCTGACAATCGAATCATACTCTTCTACCATGGCATCTACCCATGCGGGATCCTCCACAGCTTCCTCAAAAGAGGATGGCTCTGTCACGATACACTTGCTCATAAGAGCCATGTATCTAGTATACCGATCAGGTGACTGTCTCTGTCTCCGTTGTGCTGTAGGTGCTCCTACAACCTTCTCTGCATCTTGAGCCAGTCGCTCAGATTTTGTAGTGCGATTCTGCCCTCTGATGGTTGGCACTGCATGAGTGGTCTCTTCCACTCCATGAATCTCCTCTTGTGGCTGATCCACATCCTGAGGCTCATCCTTATGAACTAATAGCTCCTCCTCTGCATGCAAGTGTGGCTCCCTCTCAAGCAAACACTTCATGGCTTTCTCCTCCTTGAATTTAATATCCCATCGCACAACAGTCTTGCGAATGTCTGGCAAATACACACGATAGTTTTGGGGCGTATCAATGTACCCCACAAATATCCCAACCTCTGCGGTCGGCTCCAGCTTCTTCCTGGCATCCTTCGTCACATGAATGTAAACAGGTGAACCAAAAATCCTCAAATGGGAAATATCAGGCTTCTTACCAGAAAACGCCTCCTCGGGTGTACTCATGCCGGCTAATCTTGTGAGGACATGGTTACGCACATATCTGCACCGTATTGCAGCCTCAGCCCACAAGTGTATGGGCAGGCCCGATCATGCAACATCGCTGATGCGGCACCCACGATTATTCTGTTCTTAAACAACCGTTCCTTGTGGTTATGAGGTGCTATGAGCTCTCTTCGAATTCCTTCTGCGCTGCAAAAATCCTTGAATTCACCAGAGATGAATTCACCACCATTGTCGCTCCTAAGAGCCTTCACCTGCTTCCCCGATTCTTTCTCAACCAGCGCCTTGAACTCACAGAAATTTGAGTATGTCTCGCTCTTCTTCTGCATGAAGAAGATCCAGCACTTACAAGAAAAATCATCAACAAATATCACATAGTACCTGTGCTTTGTTGTCGAAGCTACTGAGAAAGGTCCACACACGTCTGTGTGAATTCTCTCAAGGATCGTCGTGGCGCGACTATCCTTCTCGTGAAAGGTGGCTTTCACAAATTTTCCCCAAGGTACACCCCTTGCACTGATCTGACTGCGCAAGAGTGCCCTTAGGAAGCCCAGTAGAAATCTGTTGCAGTATCTTCAAAGCTCCATGGTGAAGGTGGCCCAATCTCCGGTGCCACATCTCGCCATCATCCCGGCTCACCACTCCTTCCGCCTTGCATGCCATTGCTGCGCAACCATCTACTTGCAACTGATAAAGGTTCTTGACTCGAACCCCTATCTTCCGGGTTTCTCCAGTTGTCTTACTGCGCAGGAAAGCCTTTCCCTCGCTGAAGACAACATCATATCCCTTGTCTTCTAACATCGCCACAGAGATAAGATTCTTCTTCAATCTTGGAACATGCATCACTTCCTTCAATACGAAGGGTTTACCAGACTCCCTCTCAAAGGAAATGGTACCGATACTGGTCGCACTGTATCTACCATCATCGCCCATCTCGATGTGCACTCCAATATCTTTCTCATCCAGATCAGTAAACAAATCTCGATCTCCTGTCATGTGAAAAGACGCACCACTGTCCAGAAACCACACTGAACCCATCACACTTGAAACCAAGCATGCGATCAGTGAAAAATCCAGCTCAAACTGCGAGGCTAAGGCCTCTCCAGCTGCAGATCCAACAGCCTGCTTATTTTTCTTCTTCTGTGGACAATTTGTGGCATAATGTCCGTGTTTGTGACAGTGAAAGCATTTCACCTTGGACATGTCCTGCTTCTTGCCTTTCGCACCGGAATGAGAAGCTTTCTTGCTCTTCCCCTTCTTTTCTTTGGTAGCCAAAGCGCAATTCTCTTCATCAGAGTTCCTTGATGAAGATCTGTCCCTGGTACTTCACCTTATCTCCTCTTGCACAAGATCCAACCAAAGTCGCTACCATCCTGGAAATTTCTCTCGACCATTGATAGAGTCCTGATAGGAATTCCAACTCTTCGGAAGCCCAAGGAGAGCCAAGCTCACCAAGTCCTCATCATCAACGATCCTTCCTTGTCATCCACCTTGCACATTGGATGAACTTAGTAAAGTGGGCATAATGTCTTAACTACTCCATCTTTATGTTTAGTCTATCCTTGAGTGCCAACTTCTCACGAGTCGCTCTTGCTGAGATAATATGTCAGGGCTTTCCACATCAAGAATGGAGAAACCTTACCATGGTAAGACACTATGTGATCCTTCACCCTCCAACGAATCCTTCGACACTTTGCTGCTCTGCTTTTGCCAAGCCTCAGTATTCACATCGCTAGAGGTGACTTCGTTTCATCTATGATCTGTTTGGTCAATTTAGTGTGTCCTAAATTGCTACATTAATTTTTCAATCCGGGATTTGTAAGCTGACGAAGTGTGGCGCACTATATGTGCAAGATAGCCTATCTCTTACTTTTTGTCGTTTTTGGTTTTTTTCTTTTTATCTTGATTGGTTTCCTAATGTGAGATGGAAATTCTAAAAGACAAGTATGGTTATGATTGTTCAAGGAAATGATGTCCTTTATAATGATTTACCAAACTTCAAACTTCAAAAGGATTTTGAAACATACAATGAGAAAATTAGTTCCTAAAGGGAAATGAAATGTGCTACTATCCTAGTTAAACAAACAGTGAACTATTGATCATGAAAACCATTACCCTTGCTGTTGTCTAAACACAAAAGAAACTGTTACTCAAAGAAAAGATTGCAAGTAAAGTAACACTAAAATCAAATTACATCAACTCATATTCTGACCCCTCACCATTAGTCTCGCTATGGCTTTCGGAGGTAATCATAAACAACTTGAGAAATCTGATATCTAATTTGCAGAAAAGTAAACTAATATCAAATTACACACTCATACTTCAATCCCTCACCATTAGTCTCGCTATGGCTTTCGGAGGTAACTGATAATGACATGAGCAATTTAATATCTATCTTGCAGAAAAGTAAACTAATATCAAACTATACACTCATACTTCAATCCCTCACCATTAGTCTCGCTATGGCTTTCGGAGGTAACTGAAAATGACATGAAAAATTTAATATCTAACTTGCAGAAAAGTAACTAATATCAAACTACACACTCATACTTCAATCCCTCACCATTAGTCTCGCTATGGCTTTCGGAGGTAACTGAAAATGACATGAGCAATTTAATATCTAATCTAACTACTTAAAGCAAATGTGCAAGACTGAAATAAACAAAACAATGCTGGAATTAAACAAAAACTAAGAAAAAGAAATCAGCAGAAGGACAATATTGATTCCATGTCATTAGTCATTATGAAAAAAAAGATGTGCAAATGCCTGGGCTGCCTATTGTAATCTGAAACAAGAACACTGATCAGTTAACAACAACATAAAACATAAAAGATTATGGACAGAAGTAAAATGTAAAGCATGAAGGATTATGGACAGAGATGAAATGTAAATACCATGAAAGATGTAATCTATATATACATGAATGACTATAGCACAATGAACATAAAGAAATGAAGCATGAAACTATACAGTAGTACACAAAACCTCAGCGTGTGCAAGGGCCCTCTGCACAGACCTCGGGGAGTAGCTTTCAAATACGAATTACGCTTTTGAACAAGGTCTTCTCATATATTAAAATGCAGTCATAACAGAGAAACAATGTCACAGCACAATGGCGATACAATTACATTACAGAGCTACAAAAGATCTCCAACTACTATGCGTATGAGAACGCATTATTTATAACAGAGGGAGATATAACTAATTCCCTAAAGTCTACGCTGAAGGAAGACACGTGAACCATTACGTCCAGAGATTTAGCATTATGGCTGCCTTGAGGAGTAAATCTATGGAGAGTGGATGTTGGATTCGGCTTATGGAGCCGTCTACAGGTGTTGATGTGCCTCCCGTGTTTTAGAAACGGCCACGCAAATCTCCACGTGATGAGAAACAGAGTTCTGTCACCGTGGGACTCTACGGTTGACCACCACTTGGCCACCTTCGACCATAGCCTTCCGAGATGAATTTGACTGAGCCAATAGGACACGATCCATGTCCACGTCATTTTGAACTTGCCCATGTGGCCCGATTTTCCTGAAGACACCTACAACATAGACTTTGACAAAATGGCTGCGGAAAGTTGCAGCAACTGCAGAAAGTGACAAGATTCCGTAGCTAAATGAGCAAAAATCTAAATCAAACAGCAGACACAAAACATAGTTAAAAACCATTTTAAAAGATCTTTTACAATTAATATGCAATGATATTGGTGACTGATAAGGTCCAGGTGAATGAAAAAGGTTTGGAAAGGTGTATAAGAAAGATGCAGATTTGAGACTCAAGAACTCCTTCAACCATTTGTCATCTTAGCCTCCATCATCCTTTACTTTGACCTAATAGATTGGCGCCGCAAGGGCATATAAATCATGATCTGGTTGAACATCTCTGTGACATAAGCAAACAACTACGCAATTCAACGAATTCCACCAGCACAAAACTCAACCGCTTCAATGTTTTACAATTTCTCCAATGATCAATATCGCTCTGATACCATGTAGAAATTTTAATAAATATTAAATTATTCACCGAAATTATCCTGATCACACACTATTTGAGCTTCATGCATAATAGATAACCTCTTCTACTATTGACCATTAATTGTGGAAATATAAACAATCGCATGCGCACATTAAAACCATAAATAATCACACATATAAACACAATATTTATGGGAAAGATTAAAGCTGAAAACCCCCAACTATTTGTATATTATAATGATAGAGATCATGTAACAATCATTGTACAAACTCCTCACAAGCTCTCAGTACAATCTCCAATTGTTACACACTACACAAGCTGAGATCATACAAAACACATGCTCCAATCTGCTCCACCTGTTAGCCAGCCTCTACTACGCAATCCAATATGGATAATTACCAGATCCAGGTTCAAATCCCACTGGTATGTACTGCGCAATCCTCATTGGCTTCTCCATGTGTGGTGCAAACTCATGCACCAGTATAGTCACAACTGATAGTCATACTACTCTTTCACCTACCTCTTCACTAGTCTCCACTGAAACTGTCCATGCACTGAAGTTAACTGATGTATTCTTTATTTGATTAATTAGTTTATAATTAGTGAATTAATTAATAATTAATTAACACCACTCTCACTAGTGTATCAATCAGTTAGACTAGATACAACTAGCTCAATTATGTTTAACTCAGTTAAACTGAACACAACTCCATTAACTTCCTCAATCAACTCCACCAAACTCTCTCACATGAGTTCTAGCCCTGAAAGTCAACATGCGATAGCTCACTTAACTCAAGGAATAGCGTAATTCCTTCTATATTCTATGCTCCATTCAAGCACTCAATGAAGTGCTCCAAATTAAGATAATGTTTAGAGTCCAAATATTATTAAGAGCTAATATACGACATATCTATTTTTAATTGGAAATCTAAGAAAATAGATTCGCCAGTATGTCTAAAATAGAAGTCCATCTATTTTCGACTTGACCAACCATCCACAAATAGCATCCTACAACATGGACATATCTATATATTCCAAAATGACATAAGTCAAAAAATATTTCTTTAAAAAATACATACATTACATAGTGATGACTGCTTTCCACTAAGCTCATCATCTTGTTGCAATTTCAACAAGACATAGTCTAAAAAAAGACTTGTGCCAAAAATAGTCTGCCGGCCCACTTAGTGAAGGCGACTCTTTTCACTAAGCTCATCATCTTGTTGAATCTCAACAACAACAAACCCCAAAGTGCCAACATCTTCATCCTCATGTTTGTCCCCAGGCCATCATACCAATGAATTTTATAATGGAAAGTAGGAGATAACATCAACCATGCACGACATCCACATCTATTGTTTTGTGTTGCCCCATCGAAGAATCTGACAGGATAGTGGATTTCAAAAGGACGAAGTCTCTTAGAAATATCAGAAGGAGGTTTCTTTTTTATCCTTGGTTTTCCCCATATTTTAATGACCTAAATACTGACCCTAAAAGGGGTGCTAGGCTGATCATCAAATAGCCACCTATTCCTACTGGACCACAGACACCAATGGAGGAATATAGCAATGTTCCTAAAGTGTTTTCCTTTCTGAGACCACCAATTGTAGCATTGTTCAGCACTTCCATATGATGGGGTCTCAAACCAAAAATGCTTACTCAAAGTTGTATGGAACTCCCTAGCAAATGGGCAGACATAAAAAAGATTTTTGTTGTCTTCAGCTCCTCGCATACATAGTCTGCAAACCCAAAGCCCAATTTTCCCCCTTCTTTGGAGATTTGTCCATGTAAGGTTCTTGTCCTTCCAAACCAGCCAAAAGAGGATGATCATTTTGGTTTGTACATTGATTTTCCAAATCTCCCAGAACCAAAAATTCTACTCCATACCCTCATCCGCATACATCAATCCTATATATGTATCTCTTATAACAATCTACCCTTTATTCATAAGTCCTCCCCATATGACCTGATCCCCCTGTCTAAATCTAATAAGGCCCAGACTTCTAATCTTTTCACTGAAACTAAGCCACTCAGATTTTAAGTTGTCATTAAGGTCCAAATCACCGGCCAAAATCCATCTTGGTACCTTTTCCTCCCACTCCTGTATAATTTGACTCATATAGAAGATGTATTTCCCATGCAAGAATGTAATCAACTCCCCACTGATGTTATAAATTTGCGGGAAACCCTTGAGTCCAAGATGTCCAATTAATATTTGTCCCCCATTTCCAAAATTCCACCGAAGCTTTTCTTTGAACTATGGCCATATTTTCATAAAGCTAATCCAGATAGTAGATCCCTTTTTCTCCTTCAGGCATCCCATAGTAAATAGGTCCTCCATAGTATGATTTTTAAAGTATTTGTAATTCATTATCTCCTTCCAGTTTCCCTGGGTATGTAAGCATCTCCACAAATATTTCATGAGGAGAGCCTTACCAAATATTTCTAAGTCCAACACACCTCATCCCCCCCATTCTTTTGGTCTAGCTATCAGGTCCCAATGAATCAAATGGTATTTCCCTTTTCCCCTACCTCCATTCCAGATAAAATTTTCCATTATGCTTCGGATGTTGTCAATAATTTTATTTGGAATGATGTATAGATGCACCCAGTAAACTGTAAATTGTTGAAGAACTGCCTGAGTTAAAACCAGTCTCCCTCTCTTCGACATCCACTTACAGGACCAAACCTTAATTCTTCTTTGATATATTTCCAGTAGCCATAACCAATCAGTCGCATAGTACCTCGATGGTTTCATATGTAATCCAAGATAAGTGAGACCGCCATCGAGGGGAGACATCTGAAAGTTGAACAAGTTACCTATATATTAATATGTCTTTCTGTCCCCATTAGAATGATAAATACATGACTTGCCTCTGTTAGTCACCATCCCCGATGCTATACAGAAGTTTCTAAATATATTATGTAAAATCAGCCAACAAATTTTGATCAACGACCCAAAGAAAAGAACATCATCAACAAAAAAAATATGTGATATTTCCCTTTGATTTGTGATCCTTATACCTCGAAAATTTCCCATATCCACTGCTCTTTTGATTTTCAAACTAAGGGTATCCATCACCTGAATAAAGAGGAGAGGGGAGAGAGCGCAACCTTGGCGAAGGCCCCTCCCCGGTCTGAAGAAATTGGAAGCCGAGCCATTGATTATGAAAACCATGGATGTGTTGCTAACACATTCCATAATCCAACCCACCGTTTCACTTCCCATACCAATCTTATACAGAATTAATTTAAGAAAGCCCCAATCCACCCTATCGTAGGCTTTGCTTAAATCCACCTTCACCACCCCTGCCTCTAATTTTCGTGACTTGATAGAATGTAGGATCTCCTGGGTTATAGCAATTGCATCATGTATACTTCTATTTTGTAAAAAGCCCGACTGCTCAGGTGTTATGAAATGCGATAGAACCTCCTTCAGCCTCTTTGCTATTAATTTGGATATGATCTTATACAAAGTATTACACAAAGATATAGGCCTGTATTCCTCGAATTGCAAAGGATCCTTTTTCTTGGGGATGAGGGCCAGGAAGGTCGAATTTACAACACCATGAATCATACCGCTCTTTCTGGTTTATTTGACCATATCTGTAATATCATGGAGGAAAACATCTGAGAAATGTAAGAAAAATTCGGGGTCCAACCATCAGGCCCCATACTTTTATTAGTAGGAAAGGATTTTAAGACACATTACACCTCCTTGGTGCTGGTACATCTCTGGATTTTGTTATTATCAATAGCCTCAAACATATTGGGAAAATCCTCCAAGGCACATAATTATTCCGCGAAAACAACGTCATGTCTTGCCTTGTATAGACCGTCATAGAATTTTACTGCCTCTGCTTGAATTTTCTCTATGGTATAGAATTGAGTACCATTCACCTCCACCTTCCAGATCGTGTTCATGTTCTTTCTCCCATTGGTATATAAGTGAAAAAATTTAGAGTTACTGTCACCATCCTTAAGCCACGTGGCGCAGCTTTTGCATCTCCATGTTTATTCTTGGATCAAAAATATCTTCCTCTTCTCTGATTCTAGATGTGTAAACCTAGACCAATTATCAGGTGATTGATCTCCCACCTCCATGTCTTTAATAATATTAATGGTCTTCGAAGAAAAAAATTTCAGGTCCATGATAATTTGTGCTTTTTGTACTTTCTCCCTCTCTCTGACCCGACCCTTCAGATCCTAGAGGGAGTGTGATAAAAATTCCATAGCAGAAGTACCAAGTTCTCTCCTGTGTTTACCATAGTATTCCCGAACAATTACCCTATTGAATTTAAAGGGATAACGACCCATCTTCTTCTCGAAATGCCACTCCAATGTTATCGGTCGGTGATCAGAAATGACAACATTTTCGGCTCTGGCCTTGACATTCCCCATCTATGACAATAGATTTTCCTGGAATAAAAATCTATCAAGTCTTTTCCCTATGAGCTCGACTCCTTTTCTCCCATTATACGAAGTCGGACCTTCATTCTCCAGAGTTATGTCGATAAATTGGAATCCCCGATCAAGTTTCGAAGGAATCCCAACATTGGGTCGCTTCTGCCCCTTATGCCCCAAGTTTCACCGGAACCTAGGGTACAGTTAAAGTCACCCGCAATGATGGAAAAATCCAGTAACAGGAGACCACAACCCTCCATCCTCCACCAGAAATTGGAGCAGTCATTGTATGGTGCATATAAATTAATCAGATGGATCATGTGACTAAAACCCCTGAAAAATCTAGTCAATATAATTCCACCGAAACAAATAAAAGCCTTCATGGAATCCCGACGAGGATCCCAGACTACAACCAAACCACCCGATCGTCCCTAGGCATATTTTGCCACCAGATTCCATGCTAGGAACATGGCACGACAGAAAGATTGAGTGCGATCAGTCGATTGCATTGTCTCTTGCAAAACAATCATACATGGATTCAAAGACGAAAATAAATCCCAAAGGGAGAAAAACTTATCCCACCCCCCAAACCTCGGATGTTCAGTGAGCATAACAGCATTAAGGGTCATCTCGAGAGGGTACTAGTGCTCTAAGGACCCTGTCAAGTGCTAGCGTAACTGGGACATCTATGAAATTTCCAGACGGATAATCTTTTTTGAGGACCGACGCAGAAAGGGATTTTTTATTATCCCAAGCTCTTCCCTTCCCCTTCCGAATGGTCACATTAGAAGTGGAGGATGGACGAAAGTCAATAGGGGGTGACTGCGGATGGCTGATGTCAATCTGCAGGGGAGCTAGTTGTACATCCGAGTTGTGAAGCAGGAGCTCTTGGTCACTCCCGATAGAATTGTGAGGGGATAACAAATCGGCTTGACTTGGTTCGGAATATGAGACAGGGACATGCAACAGAGGGTCACCAGAAGGATGATACAATAGGGAATGATTAGGTGACCCAAGGAGGAGGTCCTCAGTCTGGATCATGGCAGGAATGATAAGAGGGATCCGCCCCCCCAACAGAGGAGCCTCATCATGGTCGACCGACGAGCCCGGTAATAATTCTCCACCCGTATTAAGCACAGAGTTGACATGCAGCCCCATCTCATCCACCCTGACAGACTCTACTAACCCGACACCCACATTTTCCAAATCACAAGAAGGGATGGAGGAGATAGTATCAGACATACCATAAATAGGATGAAACTTGTCTGAAATATCCACTTGTTATCGATGGTCTGCGAAACCAGCTTCCTTCACATGTTGTGAGCGTCCATGAACCATAAAATTTTCCTTATAAATTTGATAGTGGCGCATCAAATGACCCGTCCCATGACAGATGTGGCAAATAATCTAAAATTTGATGATGTACCACTCCTTCCCATTCCAAGTCAACTTGTGCAGGAAGTCCCCCGGAGAAGGAGACCTCGGCCAGAAGCTAAGCTACCCGTTTATCGTACTCCCCTGTGCATTTAAGATCCACAAAGTGCCAGGTCCCAATGCTATCTCCTATAACAGAAAGAACATGTGAGGTCCAAAATTCCAGGGGAAAACCTAGCAATTTGACCCAAACGAGGTGGTTTTTTGGAGTATTTTTGGAAGGATGAAAGCCGACGTGTCACCGATGAAGTGCTAGGAAGCATCGGCCATTTACCCACGCTCGCTGGAAAACCTCACCAATATCCTTGCCCTAGATAAAATGAAAGCAATACCAGTCGTTCTGTAGTTTAGTCACCTTTGGCCAATATCCAAGGAGTTTCGTCCATGCCTCCATGAGCCAAGGAAATATCTCAACCTTATAGAATTTTTCAAAATGCCAACGACCCACCAAGGCGCGTTCTAGAAAACTTTTCGCCCGTTCCCACATGAAATCCCAACTGAAGCTCAAGATTCTACAACCAGCAGCTAGTTTGAAAGGCTTTGCCGAAGTTGTAGTCTTGCGTGTCGCACCAGCGATGCGCTAAAAATGTTCAGAGGAAGAATGAGGGTGAGACCCTCTGGACTTGTTCTGAGAGTCAAAGAGCGGATGAGATTGAATGTCACGAGGAGGAAGCCGTAGTAGTAGATCACTGTAGAGACGTGAGACCTCACCACCCTCCATCACCTTAGCAACATGCAAGAAAGCATCGTCATACACCACTTCATCGAGTTCCACGATGAGGGAATTAAGGTCTGTCATTACGGATACCAATGATCATTAAACCAAAATGAAGGGAGTAGGTAAGAGTAGGATAGATCATCCAACAAATTAATTAAAAAGGACCCGCAATCACAGAGAAGATCACCCGTTAAAGACGTAAAAGTCTAGAACTGATAATCAATCACAAAAAAAGGATATCTACCACCCTACATCGTATCTCACTAGTCGTCAAAGTACTCACGAAATCAACACCTTAATAAAAGACCATAAATGGGATAGCTTAGAAAAGGACGGTACCACGACAGAGAAAAGACAACACTATCCGCCTGTTGGCTGTGTCAGGTGATCTAGGTGCCCGCCCAGAAAAAATTGAAAAATCTGATCACTAATTAGATCTCGACCTATCGGAAAAAACGGAGAGAATCTTTTGGATGAGAAACTCCAGAGAAATAACCTATCACTTCGATTAGGATAGCAACAGTGGCCACGACCAGTGCGACCCTTAGAGCATCTCTAACTAGTCACCTGAGCACTAAAAAAAAAAAATGACCAATGTTCCACCATTGATCACAAATATGAACCTTTAAGCTTTTCTAAGGATTTCTAAGAAGAAAGAAATCCCTATCCTCGAAACATAAACTATGCTCCTGGTTTTGAGTTTCTTGATGTTCATGTGCTTAGATAGTCCACAGAAACAAAACCCAAAGTTTGTGAATCATATTGTCATTTGAGATGACAAAAACCTCATAATCTAAGAGACCCAGGCCAATCTGTCAACCTTCCAAAAGTACCAAAAAAAAAAAATCCAGATTGCTAAGTTATGGAATGTCCAAAACCAACTTGATCAAAGTCATTGTGCATCCCGTGTAGGGAGCCGAGTCACCAAGCATGTGCACTAGAGCTGGATGGAAACCTTTGCTAGTCTTCTGAACAGGCTCTGGTTGATGAACTCCTCCAGTTGGGCCATCCTAATGTATAATGAATTGACATGCCCTATCATTTATCATTTAATATCCACCTCCAAAGTGTGCACATAGATTTCCAAACTCAGGTGGAGAAGTCAGGTCAGTACCCACATATAATTCACTTATAACTGGTGTCTATCCTAATGTATAATGAATCGACAGACCCTATCATTTCTCATTTAATATCCACCTCCAAAGTGTGCACATAGAATTCCAAACATAGGTGGAAAATTCAATTCATTACCCACATACAGTTCACTTATAACTGATGTCTAAGTGGTGTCAAAGCTAGTTTTCCATATTTCCCTTAGGGTGATTTGAAAGTTTGATTTCAAATCATATAAAAAGAAAATGTTAAGAGATACGAGAACATGAAGTAATAAAAGGGTACAAATAATTATGAGAAAATTGTGAATAGAGTATGACATCCTTTGAATGTGAAGTAATAAAAGGGTACAAATAATTATGAGAAAATTGTGAATAGACTATGACATCCTTTGAATGTGAAGAGAAGATGTAAAACATTTTTGGTAATTACCCACATACAAGTCACTCATCAGCGACATGGGGGTGTTTTGAAAGTCTGATTTCAAATCATATAAAAAAGGAGATGCTAAGAGAAAATTTTGAATGGACTATGACATCCTTTTGAATGTGACGAGCTGTTAAACTGATTTTAAAGAATTTATGGGAAATGAAAGGAGTGGTTAATATATTAATTTAAAAATGAATTTAAATAGAGTTGTTGTTAATATATTAATTTAAAATTGAATTTAAATAGAGTTTTTTTGAAATATTAAAAACATATATATATCATGATATATTAATTAGAGTTGTTATGTAGGGAAGACTAATTTAATTCATTGATACTGGTTATAAAAGTAAAAACTGATATTAAAAATAGTAATAATAATTTTAAATGGTTTTGTGCACAATAAATTATTTTAATATTAATAATAATTTTAAATGGTTTTGTGCACAATATTATTTAGTTTTATAATATGTAAATTAGTAATAATGATGATCATGATTAATGTCTATTGATATTAAAAATGGCTTATGAAATATTGAGAAGGTAAAATATTATTTAGAATTTTTTATAAGTTCATTTTTATATTGGAAAAACATTAAGATAAGTGTTTCAATATCACCATAGTTTAGTTGAGTTAGAAGGTCAAGAAGATTGGTAGTAGTAAATATTTTGAAAATTTCGAGTAAATGATAGACAATGTAACATAAAATGTTTTGTATCTTTAACCCCTTAATGTCACAAAGGGGATAAACTTTTTCATCCAAGGGATTTTGGGAATTGACCAACTTCCAATTTCACTATGAAGCTTATGAGAATTCATTCTTATTTTAACAATGTTTATTTTATTCTTTAAACTAGTTAAAACAAAGAGATGCTTCTGAGTTTTCAAATTTTGGTTGATCACCTCTTACAATATCTAAATTTCCTTTTCCCTCTAACCAAAACATTAAAAAATAAACTAAGCCCATAAAAAATGCACTTGGGAATCACGCATTACCTGGACCACACCAACCCTTAGCATGGCTAGATTTTTGTCCATAAAATTTCATCGCAATAACTTTTACATCACATAATGCCTTAAGAGACCACCCTATCACTATTGACCCTAAGCCCATAAAAAATGCACTTGGGAATCACGCATTACCTAGACCACACCAACCCTTAGCATGGCTAGATTTTTGTCCATAAAATTTCATCGCAATAACTTTTACACCACATAATGCCTTAAGAGACCACCCTATCACTATTGACCCTAATCGCCTTAAACCTGTCAGAATCCACTTATAATATATATATATATATATATATGTACACATTCGATTGGAGTTTTCAGTTATTTGGAATTGTTGGGCTCTAAACATGTCAACTATATATGATAGATTGTGAAGTAATGTATTTTATTTTTTGAAAATTAAATGTTATCGAAAGCCCAATTGACAAACAGTAATGCATTTCTTTCGTTTGGTATTGAAAAATAACAAACTCAAGGTTTTCAGACATGTGCGCGCATTAATTGAAATTTCGTATCCAGGTCTCGAAACTGTTGAGGTACCTGGAACGTGAAGATATTTTATCCAAAACAGGTTTGAATAATTCTCAATCTATGTGCATGGCACTATATGAGGATGGGATATTCAAAGCAAAACAATTTTTACCATGAAGAAAAATAAAAAAGCATTTTCGTTAATAAATTACAGGACTATTTGAGACTCTTGCCGATGTGTTTCTAGTCCCAAGTCGTCCTCATCTATTTACAAAACCTAACTTCTTCTTTGGAATCCAGGAATGGGGAGAGGAGTAATGACAGTTTAGCAGAAGAGCCATTTTAGTTGTGGAGATTTCCTAACACTACATGTTTTCTGCAATAAGTTGATGTATTTTGCTTTGATTTTAAATAATGTGGTCCAATAGTTAAGTGAGGAGATTTGGTCTTTATAAGTCTTGTGGCTCAATCCCAAACAAGACTATGAAATTTTCATGGAAAAATTTATGATTGTTAATTATTATTTTAATGGTATTTTTGACTCATTTCTTACTCACAATTTAGAACAAAAAGATTAAACAATTTAGAAAAAAATCTTAGACATGCAATAAGAAATAACACACATGAAAAAAGTATTTTTCCTGGGCAAATAAATCTGCTAAAAATTCCAATGCCTGCTTGCATTAATAAGATGAATAGAGATGTATTACAATTGCTTTTCTCAACTGAGCACAACTTACAAGTGAATAACATATCTATCCACTCACTGAGAAGCTATGACTCAGACTTGATAAATTTTTTCCTCTGCTTAAGCCTCTATTTTATTATGCAATTATTGAGAAATTAGGCCTCTGTTATTTAGGAATTTCTCCAAAATGGATTGCGCAATTCCCAAGGTTGATCATCTAATAACATGAAACACTTGTACACTCAAGACTAGTCTACAATTGATGTTACACTGTCTTGGAATCTCCACCATATTTAGGGAACTCGAATTCTCTGCATGCACTAGCTATTCAGGTTGATTGATCAATTAAATGGATTATCACTAAGTTTGATTGAAGTCCCACTGCAAAAATGACCTTCCACTAGTTCCTCCAACAGTTAGAACTAGTTTAATTGAAAAAAACTTGAAATCACTGACCTTGATTGCTACAAATTAGCAATCACACATGCTTAATTGAAATATAACTCTTCTAACTCAAATTCACTAAGTTAACTGGGTGACAAGAGCCATGTCACCTCAGTTAATTACATCCAATTTTTTTGTTGATTTGAAAATTCAAATTTTCTCAATTTAATCAAGGAAAAATCAAATTGAGAATTTCTTGTTACATTTTTCAACACTCCCTCTCAGCAAGAAAGGGATTATGAACCACCCCTATCTTGCACCTATGGAACTCAAACTTCCCTCTTGACAAGGGCTTTGTCAAAATATCAGCATCTTGTTCCTCTGTAGGAATATACTTAAGCAACATTATACGCCTCTACACACAGTCTCGTAAATGGTGATACCAAATATCTATATGCTTGGATTGATCATAAAATACAGGATTTTTAGAGAGCTTGATTCAACTCTGATTATCACAGTAGATCAAAGTTGGATACATCACCTCACCAAATAGTCCCACAAGTATATTTCTCATCCAAATCGCCTCACATGTTGCTTGAGTTGCAGCCATGTATTTTGCTTCTGCCAAGTTGAGCGCCACAGATCTTTGGTTCTTGATGTACCAGGAAACTGTTGCAGGGCCAACAATGAAATTCCATATGATATATGCTTTCAGTCTAATGGACTCCCTGCCCAATCTGCATCTGTGAAGCCACAAAACTTCACTCCCTTTGTCCGTTTGTATCATAGTCCAAACTGGGTAGTGCTTTTGAGGTACTGTAAAACATGTTTAACTGCTTTCCAATATAATTTGGTTGACCTAACCATAGATTGCCTCAACTGGTTGACTTCATATCACATATATGGTCGTGTGTTCACAAGATACATCAGTGAACCCACTAGCCTTCGATAAATGGTAGCATCCACTTCTTTACCTAAAATGACATCCTCCTTCCTCTAGTTGGTCACTAGAGGTGTATCCATGGCTTTGCAAATCTCCATGCATAATCTCTGCAGTATCTCATTTTCATACTTGCATTAGACACAAAAAATTCCCCATCACCTTGTCATACTTCCAACCTGAGGAAGTAGTGCAAGGGACCCATGTCCTTCATTTTAAATTCTCTTGCAAGGTCATCCTTGCAAGATCTGATCAATTTCTCATCACCAGTTAAAATTAAATCATCAACATATGATAAAATGATAAGAAATTTAACTTCTACCAAAATATGATATAGGTTTGCATCTGCCTCAACTTTGGTGAAGCCCAAACCGGTGAGATAGCTATCAATCCTGGTGTACTAAGCACAACATGCTTATTTGAGACCATACAATGCTCGTTTGAGTCTACACACATGAGATTCCTGATAAAATGTATCAAAACCTTTTGGTTGCACAAATTACACCTCTTCCTTAATAACTCCATTTAGGAGTGTTGTTTTTACATCCATCTAGTGGATCTTCCACCCCATCTACGCAACAAGAGAAATAATTGATCTAATGGATGAGGACCTTGCTATAGGAGCAAAGGTATTATCATAGTCAATTCCTTCAACTTGAGAGTACCCCTTGGCCACAAAATTGGCCTTATATTCTCTATGCTTCTGTCTGCTTCCTATTTAACCTTGAAGATCCTTCTCGAACCCACAACTGATTTATCTACTGCTCTTGGGACCACTTCCCAAACATTTTTCCTTACAACGGATTTGTATTCCTCCACCATTGCATATTCCCATATAGGTTGCTCTACTGCTTCCTCGAAAGAGGATGGCTCGGTCTCTAAAAGCTTAGTCATTAGAACCATTTAGCCAGTGTACCGATCTAGTGACCTCTGCTTGAGCAAATTTGAAGGAGCACCCATGTTCTCCCTTGCATCCTGCATAAGTATCTCAGCTTCTCTAGTCCTTTTTCTGCCTTCTCTGGATGGTTGTGATTGAGTGGCTATCTCTACTCTATGATCCTCAATTTGTGGTTGCTCCACAAATTCTTGAGGCTCCTCCTTTGGAGCTAAATGCTCCTCCTTTGGTGGGTTATGAAGTTCCCTCTCAAGAGGGCACTGCATTGATTTCTCCTCATCAAATTTTACATCCCTTTGCACAACTTCCATTTTAAGGGATGGAGTACACATGCTAGTTGTGAGAAATTTCTATGTAACCCATAAATACCCCTGATTCTATTGTAGGCTCAAGCTTCTTCCTTGATTATTTGGAAACATGGAAGTAAACAGAGGCCCCAAAAATCTTGAAGTGCGACACATCCGACGTTCTCCCTGAGAAATCCTCCTCTGGTGTAATCATGCCCAAAATTCGACAATGAATCTGGTTCTGCAAATAGACTGTTGTGTTGCATGCCTCTTCCCACAATTTCAGTGGTAGGCCTTGGTCATGCAACATTGCACTCACAACTCCCACAATGCTACGGTTCATTCTCTCAGCCACCCCATTCTACTGTGGGCTATGGGGTGTTGTCAACTCTCGTCAAATGCCTACTTTTGCACAATTTTTTTTGAATTGATTCGACACAGACTGACCTCCATTATTGCTCTTGAGATCCTTCACCTTCTTTCCAGTTTCTTTCTCAAGTAGTGCCTTGAATTATGTGAACTTGGAGAATGTCTTATTTTTCTTCCCCATGAAGAAGATCCAACACTTCTGCGAGAAGCCATCAATAAATATGAAAATATATTTGTGTCTGGTAGTGGAGCCTGTCGAGAAAGGTCCACAAACATTAGAGTGGATCCTTTCAAGGACTGCATGTGCTTTGTTGTCCCAGTCATGGAATGTGGATTGTTTGTACTTCCCCAAGGTGCATAATTTTCGTACGTCTTGCTGCTCGAGTGCTCCTTTAGGGAGGCTAGTGGTTATTTGTTACATAATATTCAGGGTGCCATGATGAAAATGGTCAAGTCTTCTGTACCAAAGTTCACCGACATCATGGATTTTCACCTTCTCCGCCTTACTGCTTAATGCAACATAGTCTTCCGCATCTAGCTTATACATGTTCTTCACATGAACCCCAATCTGCTTCACCTATCTCGTGGCCATGTTTCTCATGAATGATTTTCCTTTACTGAAGATCACATCATAACCATGGTCTTCCAAAATTGCAATAGAGGTGATATTTTTCTTTAGTCCCGCAACAAGCATGACATCCTTAAGTCTGAGAGGGGATCAAGACTTCCTTTGAAAAGTGACTGTACCAACCCTAGTCATGTTGTACCTTATATCATCCCCCAACTCAATTACATCTACAAATATTTTTCTTCCAGGTCACTAAACAAATCTCTACACCCTATCATGTGGTTTGATGCACCTAAGTCCAAGTATCACACACTCCCCATCATTGTGCTGGCTATACATGTGATGAGGGTAAAGTCAAGTTAAAAATGTGAAGTCAAAGCTTCACCTGTTGCTCCTCCTAAGGTCTTCTTGCTCGCCTTTTTGTATGGACACTTCGTGGCAGTGCCTGAACTCATGACAACGGAAGGATTTAATTTTGGAAAAATCTTTCTTCTTGCCCCCTTGGCTGGATTATGGTTTGGATTGATATTTATTCCTTTTTTCCTTCTTCCACTTTCCAACCAATGCAATTTTTTCTTCATCCTCGCCCTTGGATGAAGTCCTGTCTCTATTATTCCGCCTTATTTCCTCCTATACCAAATCTGACCATAAGCGTTCCCAATTCGGTAGTTTCCCCCTCCCATTCACTGAATCTTGATAGATATGCAACCTCTTGGGAAGACTCAGAAGGGATAGGCTTACCAAGTCATCTTCAAGGGTACTAACATTGACCCTGCCAAGTTCATTACAACATTGTGTAAACCTGTTCAGATACTGCAGAATGATGTATTTCTTCTGCATCTTGATACTTCGAAGTTTATCCTTAAGCGCCAACTTCCTGTGGTCACTATTATTCTTGAAAAATTCTGAGTTATTTCCACATTGTGAATGATTTTTATTTTCAATGGAGATTTGAGACAATGTGATATCATAGTCCCTCTAATATTATTCTCCCGACCTTGGCTACATCTTTCTTCCACTAAGAAAGGTTCTAGGCATCATATTCCAGTGTTTTTGGAACATTTGTCTTTATGTATTCTAGCAATCCATTTTCATCCAATAACGCCTCCATGTGATCCTTCCCTGCAATGAAATTAGAGGTTCCTTCCAAGGCATGCTCTCGCCTTAGCCCATTGAAGGTCATTTTATTAGTTTTGAAGAGATCCTACTGCACTGAACTTCAAATTGAAACCTCTTGAGAAACAACTTTGAAATTCCTTCTCTAATGTGAATCCTGCTCTGATACCATGTAGAAAAATGATGTAGATTTGTAATTGCTTATGAAGTTTTAATTTAAAATCACAAGACACAAACCTGCTCTACTGCTCCATGGAAAGTAATTCAAAATTTAGAACAAAATTCTCAGACATGTAATAAGAAGCAACACACATGCAAAGCATATTTTTCCTAGGGAAAACAATCTACTAAAAACTCTAATTCCTTCTTGCATTAATCTGATGAATAGAGATGTATTACAGTTTATTTACTTAACTGAGCAAAACCTGCAAGTGAATATCCTATCTCTCTGCTCATTAAGAAGATCTAACCCAAACTTAGTCAATTTATGCCTCTGCTTAAGCCCCTATTTCCTTGCATAATTCTTGAGAAATTAGGCCCCTATTATTTAGAAATTTCTCTAAAATGGATTGTGCAATTCCCAAGGTTGATAATCTGACTGCATGCAACACATGTACACTTAAGACTAGTCTGCAATTGATGTTACACTGCCTTGGAATCTCCACCACAGCTAGGGAACTCGAATTCTCTGCATGCACTAGCTATTTTGGGTTGATTGATCAGTTCACTAGATGATCACTGAGTTTGAATGAAGTCTCACTGCACAACTGACCTTCCACTAGTTCCTCTAATAGTTAGAACTAGTTTAACTGAAAACAACTTGAAATAACTGACCTTGATTGCTAAAAATTAGAAATCACACATGCTTAACTGAATTCTAACTCTAACTCAAATTTACTGAGCTAACTGAGTGACAAGAACCATGTCACCTCAGTCTTCCAAGTTGTATGTTGATGTCGAAATTCATTTTTTTCTCAATTTAATCAAGGTAAAATCAAATTAAGAATTTCTTGTTGCATTTTTCAGCAGGTTCCATAAACCACAATATGATAAACCTTGCAAAAAGAGTGACTCGTGAGCCATCTATAAGGAGATCAGACGCTTTGATATGGTCCTTATGCTATCATGCAAGTTTTGGATGAGTGTTTTTGAATTGGAACTTCCGCCCTTTATTAGGTTCCATTTTTAATGTGGAGTTTTTCTAGGCATATTTTTTGTGTTTGTTGGAAACCTTGGAGATGGAAAAACACTTGGTCGCTATAAATCTTGATTATGACTACACTAAGCAAGCTACAATAGATTAGGTCATAGATAACAAGTTGAAGATATTTTGGGTCGTCAAAGCAAAACAACTTCTTCACTAAGCCCAATAGTTCACCAAAAACTAGAGTCAACTAAAGTTCCCCCATTTGCAACAAGAACTTGATGCAATGGAAACCATTACTACTTGACGTGAAGTGCCAATATAGGTGTTTGTGTAGGGTCATTAGCTTCCAACTTATTTTTTGGGTCCTTCCCATACAATTTTCAAGGTTCTTATCCCTAATGAACTATCATTTGATGATTTTTACAAGTTGTTTTTCCAACAAACTAATTAAAACTTTAATGGAGAAATGATTGAAAAGTTATGTTCTTGACAAAACCTTTTTTTAACAACTAAGCTTTATCAATCATAAAATGTGCACTTATTATCAACTTCATGTTAAGGTCACATTTCTGGCATCTTATGATATGACCAAATCCATTCATTTCTTTGAGTGGCCCACTAACTTTATTCGATTGCTGATATTATTATCATTCAATTTGAAAGTAGAAAGGCGATGCAATTCCTTCAAAAGCAAATAAACACTATTTAAATTTAATAATTTTCTTTATCTTTTGCAATATGATTGAAATTATATAAATATAAATTATATAAACATTTTATATAAAAATTAAAAAATTATATAATATTGATTGTATTAAAATTATTATATAATATATATATTTATTTTATAAATTATATAAATAATTTATATAAAAATTAGAAATTATATAAAATTAATAATAATAAAATTATGTAAATAATTTATGTAAAAATATATATTTTTTATATTTAAAATCTAATTAAAATATAAGTACTCTTTCTATTTTTTAAAAATGACATTTTATTTTAGTATACTACTTGTATTTATTTTTATTTTTTAAATCCAATTTTATGCGTCACATTACACATTTATGGAAATTTGTAAAAAGTAACTTCAAAGTCGGATCTAACACTAAGTCTGTAAAATTGTGGAATGTATTTATAATGGTAAAGGTGAAATTATTTCAAAAGTGTTTAGAATTTTATTTAGTTTTACACAAATGTAGTGAGAATATCTAAATAAGTTTTAAATATAAATTATAATAAATAAAATATATTTATTTTTTAAAATGAGTAGTTTTTAGTGTGATTTTTTGAAGGCTTTTACGGTGACTTTTTATGGTGTAATTTCTCTAAATTCTGACAGGAATTTATTGAAAAAAGAAGTTTGATTGTTAACAATCGAAGTGCTTTATAGGTTTTTGAGGGTGTTGAATCCATATATAGAGTCAAAAAACCAGTTTGAATAAAAAAAACCAAAATTTTACCTTAAAAATTTTCACCGAATTCCGACACCTGAAACTTCAAAAAGTCGGACTAAAAACAACTCTTTTTTAAAAATAACCAAAATTTTATAAATAATATGTAATAATTTGAAAAGATATAAATAATTTTTATACAAGTTTGGTGAGAACATCTAAATAAAATCTAAACCTATTTTTAAATAAATAAAAGAGACACACCTTTGAAAATAACCAAAAATTTATAAATAATATATAATAATTTGGAAAAAATATAAATGGTTCGAAACATGGTATGCGTTGAGAAAAGACATACCATATGGAATGAAATTACAAAATATAATTTGCGTTTTACACATAGAGGAACACTTTGGTACTCTCTGTTTGTAAATGGTGCACAGTAAATCATATTTGTTTTATTATATCTAAATATATTTATTTTATTGTGTTAGGTTTAACATTTTGAATTAGGTTTAAAATTTTTAGAAAATGTATTTTATTTTTATAATTATAGATAAAAATGGAAAATATTTTGTAAATGTAAAAAGAAAATATAATATTTATAACAATTAAATATAAATATAAATAAATAACTACATAAAAATATAGATTTGATATAAATATATGATATAAAAACTTGTATTTAGAGAAATATCTTGTTGCCAAGAGAGTAAAGCTTATATTATTATGCGTTTATCAAATATGTATAAAAATATAAATAAAAGTAGTGATGGTGATGATGATGACGACGACGATGATGATGATGATGATGATGATGACGATGACTACCAGACCTTAAGAAGGAGAATCATATTGTAATTCTTTAGAATCTTATTTCTACGATGACAACGACACCGACGATGACGATGATGACGACGACGCGGACTACCAGACCTTAAGAAGGAGAATCATATTGTAATTCTTTAGAATCTTATTTCTATGCTCAAAAAGAAGGGAAAAAAACACACCAAGATCACTATAGTTGGGCTAACTTAATAAGTCAAGAAGATTGGAAGTGTGAAATATGTTAGGGAAATGAGAACAGATGCGAGTAAGGGTCGCACAATCTAAAATAAAGTTTTTTTCATCCTCCACCCTCTTAGTATCAGAAAGGTGACAAATTCTATCGTCTCAAGGAGTCGTGGGAGTAGACCACTGCTTGGTTTCATGTAACACCCAACTTAATTTCCTTATTTTTATTTTAAAAACTTTTACAAAGTACAATTGAATTTTAAGTGAAAAAGTGATTAACAAATATGTTAATTGGTTGATGAACCCGAGTTACATATTCATTTATGAATAAAGAGTTACATTCTGAATTTCTGTAACTGGTTGGTAAATATTTCCAAGACTCCAGAGTGGTTGGAAAGAAGCAGTTAATTGACTTTTTCCTTCCCCTTTGAGGATAAGAAGGAAATCTCAGACATGGGAAGGGGTTTTGTGAAAGAAGGAAAAGAGGGACAATTGATAGCTGTGAACAGAGAAGTCCAGAGCTGGTTGAGAACCAGTGGAGCTCTACTATTCGAATTGGAGAAAAATCTCGACAAGAGGTCTCGGGGTCTAACTCCAGAGTTCCTACTGCTTACTTTCGCTCTAGTGAGGAGCACGGGGGGAGTTGAGGACGTGATTGCCTCCCTCACGTTTGGGTGGCCTAACCAGTAAAGCGGAAATTCTAGATAAGTCTTATGAGTAATGTGTTTAATCTGAGAAAATTACGATGTTACTGTACCGAATGTATTATGTATGAGTACTTCTATTATTCATTCATTTACATCACAGGATTAGAATTTGCAAGCAATATTCTAAAAGGATAAATAATATGATTAATATTTATTTAGTTTGTTTATAGTGATGTGAAAGATGGGGTAAGGGTAGAAAGCTAAATAAGGTATGGTAAAGGTAAGGTTTTTTTAGCCGTGAAGCTACCCAAAACACTATTAGGCATATAAAAACCTTATCCTTGGAAGTGGCGTATTTTATTAGCACCGACTTGTGTAGAAACCAAACCCTGTCTGCGGGAAATTTGTAGACACTAAGGCTCTGAAAAGAGGGTACAAGGGAAGGGTGGTTGTGAAATCCAAACCCTAAGACTAAGAACCTTTATGGAAAACTCACAAAGATTAAACACTGAACATTATAAACCAGACTTCTGGTTAAGTAAAATAATGCTAAGACAAAACTGGAAGATCCCAAACCATATTATTTCTGAACACATGTACATATACGAAAGAAAATATTATAATAATATATCTAGTTATGGGAACATTTACAATCATGCAAATATATATATATATAATCCAAACCCTAAGCCTAAGAACCTTTATGGAAAACTCACAAAGATTAAACACTGAACATTATAAACCAAACTTCTGGTTAAGTAAAATAATGCTAAGACAAAACTGGAAGATCCCAAACCATATTGTTTCTGAACACATGTACATATACGAAAGAAAATATTATAATAATATATCTAGTTATGGGAACATTTACAATCATGCAAAAAAAAAAAAAAAAATATATATATATATATATATATATATTGGAGTATTGTAACATCAATGCACTAACCTCATGTTGAGAGGTTTAAACCTTGGTCCCCAAAGGGACGAGTAGGGTTTTTCGTCCTTCGGGACTTTTGACCAAATCTAAATGATGAGAAATAAAAACTGCACATAGAAAACTTGCAGTTATTCAAATTCGCATTTAACTCAGAAAACACAGAATTACAATTAAAATTTAACAGTGCCTGAGCCAACCAAGAATTGAACAATTTGCAAGATTCATCACAGGAGAAAACTGTACAGCAAAAGAGTGTCATTGCACACCAAGAACTGGTAATATTGAAGTTATAAAGTTTATGAGAACATTTCCTGTACATTATCACTTGCAAAAATTATATCTTAAAGTAATTGCACTCAAAAAAACAAAACTAGAAGTAGAGGGCTCAGCAGAATGCTTACAAGATCATTGCAACTTTGACAATGCATGACCAAAGTGTTAGCCCCCCTATAAATTTTTTGACAAGCAAACAGGGGGCTAAAATGTTATTGAGCCTTCAAGGAATGCATTTCCTGTGAAAACACATCATCCTTGAAGCCTCCTTGTGCCTTTTGTCCTTTGATAAAATCCCCTCTGATGGTTTCCATTATAAAACCTCTCTGTTTGTGAAGAAATGCCCAAAGGCCGCCTCTTTTCCTTTATTTCATCCCCCCTAAACCTTTGTTTCCATTCCCATGTCTCCCCTTATAATTCCCCCTTACTCTCCTAAAACTTCCCAAAACCCCCATGAAATCCCACCCTTACCCTTTGTTTTACCAAATTCCCCCTTAGTCCTCCTATTGTTGCCCTCTTATGGCTTTAAAATCCATTGAAATGGGCTCAAAACCCACCTTTAAACCTTATTAAGAGCCTAGCCCCTTTGCCGCGAGCCCCTTCAACCACTTCCCCACGTAACCCTTACCCAAGACCAAACGCTTAATGCCTCGGGGCTAGTCGCAATCACGACTTGCAAACAAGCACAGCCCTTTGTAAAACTGCAAAACTTCGATGCGATTGGTTTAATTCATTAAGTCTTGCGACGTGTTATGCACCGTCGATCTATTACCAGGATCCGACGGTCAAGCGCTGATCGCAAACCCCCGCCCAAATCGCAATCGCAATGTTTTATGTGCGCCCCCCGATCGGCTCATCGCAAGTGTTTGCGACGTGATTAATCGCATCGCAGGTATTTGCGACACGATTAATCGCATCGCAATACACTGCAATTGCGTTGATCGCGCCATCCGCTCCGATCCGCCGATCGCTCCTTTCCTCCGATTGCCCGATCGCACCTTTCCCCGATCGCAACTCCTCCTCCAATCCTCCGATCGCTCTTCTCTTCCGATTGCTCGATCGCACTTTCCTTCGATTGATCGCATCGCACATTCCCTCGATTGCGATTGCGATTCACCCCTGCTTCTGATCTCTGATTGCGATTAGACCCTGGGTCCCACCTCGCACGTCATTCCATCACATTCCATTGCATTTCATGCATTTTCTGTGTATTTCCGCCAAAGTCCGAACTTTTGCATTAAAATCTTATGTTTCATATGTATTTCGCCCATTTCATATATCATTCCGCAAGTTAATCTTCGCCATCGATCTAAGCCTCCACATCACGATCGAACGGTCCACATGCATTCTACCATCAAACCCTATTTGTTCGCTGTTAATACCATTTCAATGAATTTTCACCACTGTTTTAACCAAAAGCACCATTCTACCACCGCCGCGCTACCACTTTGCCCACCCTCCGTAACCATCCATCTTCCTCCACGCATGGATTTCTTCACATAGTTATGGTTTTCTGCAGGGCACAGGAGGTGAAAACGCTGCCATAATTACACAATGTTGATACGGCAGAAAGTTTTCAACTACAAAGGTATAAATGAAGCGGCAGAGAGTTCCAGGCACGCAAACGAAGATTTTTGAGCCTTAAACCAGGTTTTTCAAGGAAAGCTACGAGGTCAAAGAAATCATAGACCACCAGAGGATACGGAGATGCATAAATTAATATATGGCAAGTTTTCTACATCAGCAACATGTTCTTCTCCAGGAAAGGATCGGGTTGCCCATACTGTTTTTATTGTACGCCGTGCTCCAGAAGAGATTTCCGCCCAGAATGCGCCAAAGCCATACCAGAGATAAATGCAGAGAATTAAAACAGAATGGGCTGCGGCCCTCTCTTTATTTTCTGAGTTTAATGTTTCATTTAGTTTCCACCTATCTCCTCGGCTCATCTTCTACTATAAAACTCATAAGAAAATTATTGTAGAGTTTTTTTTTTTTTCAGCTGTTGCCGTTGTAGTTAGAGGGATTCAATTTGACTGTTAGAATAGTCCGGGGAGGGAGTTGTAGAGTAGTTGTTATGTAGTAGGTTGGGAGGAGAAATTTGGATTGTATTTCAGCCATTTAGCTCTGATGTATATGACTGGTTTTGCATCATTAATCAAGCACATTTCACAGGATCCTGGTCTATTACTATTGGTGATGTTTTCTAACTCTATTTATTACATTTTCATGCTATTCATTTTCTACTGGCTTGCATCAGAAATATAACATAGGATCTACCCTTGTTAGGTACCCTATGTTGCTGCTCTCCTTGCCTTTGATTTTTTCTACTAATTGTGAATCTAAGAGTGAAATCATGTTAATTTAACCAGTGTAGTGGTTCCATATGCTGCTAGCCGATGTATGAATTATGGTTTTTGCTGCTTGGATGTTTCCTACTGGTGTCAAAGCATTGAAGGTTCAAAGTCCTTCTCTGATCTACAGACCCTGGTTATGTTAACTTATATTTGTTTCTTTCCCTTGGAGCATGCTAAAGCTGACCTAGAGTTAAATGATCTCTGGTTCGATCTATAAGCTGCCCCTTTGTCCTTTCTTTGAAAGTTGCCTTAGAGTATGTCCAAGCAGGTCTGGAGTTAAATGACCTCTGTCTTAATCTATAGATAGAAATTGGGTCGTTTTCCTTCTTTCACCTTCTTTCCTTAATGTTCCATTCCACCATCTATCTGAAAGATCCTTTAGCATAGATGACTTGCCCTTTGAAAGCCTTGGCTAGTTGTTGCAAGTAATTCTCCTTTCATGACTCCATAGCCCAATGGATGGCACTTTCTTGACCTATCCTCTTTGCTGAAACATCCTGCTTTTTGTTCCTTTTCCTCCCATTACTTTCTCGGTCTATGATCTCATGACCAACCCAGCAACTCACCAACCAAATCATTTAAAACCCCCCTTTGTGCTTTATAACTAGCCTAACATCTCATCTTGAGCTTCAAAGATATATCATTCTTTGTTCTATGGAGAGATCCCTCTCCGGGTCCAGGAGGGCTAGATCCTAGGGCCCCAAAGCGGTTCTGATGTTGTTTCATCTTTTGGGTCTTGCCAATTTGGCCAAAACATGGGAACCCCAACATAATGGCGACTCCACTGGGGACGCTGAGTGAATTTCACCTTAAACATTCTTAGGCACTCAAAGACCCAAGATCTCTGGTTAGATTGGAATTATATTGCTGATGGTGGACAACATCATACTTCAAACATTCATATTGATCCACCTGGTGACTCCACACTCCATAATCCTCAAAGACTCCACTGGAGGAAGAACCTAAAATATGGCCAGACCTCATAGAAGGATAGAACACATGGGTTGGATTCGGTTTAAAGAATTCATTTTCTTTGTCTACCACGATATTTTGTCCTACTTTAAGCCTAACCAAGTGTATAAAGATGAGACCCACTATGAATGTGGGAAAGATCTCAAGTCTCAGTCTTCAGACCATGAGGAGACCTGTATTCCTGTGAAGAACCTGGTGGAACAAGAAGTTCATGTTGTATCTCCCACCCTTAAAGAAGCTTCAAGCAGCCATGAGCCCATTGTTACACCACCTACACCTACAAAGGTCATAGAAAGATATAAGCATCTGGTTTTACCTCCTATCTTCCAACCCCTTCCTTCAGAACTTATAAACCAACTGCCTCATTTTGATGGAGAAAATAAAGGGGCCACTGTTGAAGAACATGTTCAAAACCTTGAGGATTTACTTGAGTTGTATGAAATAGAGGAAGATGATGTGTGCATCCACATGTTTGCCTTTTCATTACAAGGAAATGTTAAGAGTTGGTTCAAAGGCCTTCCAGTGGCAAGCATTTTCAGCTTTCATCAATTTTCTCAAGTTTTCCTTGATAGGTGGGCAACCCCGAAGAATGCTCTCCTCATCCTAAAAGAATATCAAAATTTGAGAAGGCAGCCAAGAGAGACAGTGCAGAGTTTTTCAGCCAGGTTTAATAAGGTATATGATGCAATACCTTCAGATATAAAACCACCCTTGGGATGGGCTTTATTGCACTATCCAAGTTCTTTTGACCCTGAGGTGGAATTCCATATAAGAGAAAGAGAACCTTCGAGCCTGGAGGAAATGCAAAATATAGCAATCACTGTCGAATACAACATAAAGTGCAGGGAGGAAAGGTTAAAAGCAGCAAGGAAGGACTGAACAGAGAAAATAGCGCAGATCTCTTTAGAGAACAAGCTAGAAAGACTGATAGAGACTGCCAACTCCTTGCTAAAAATAGAAGAGGAAGAATATGAGGCCGAAACCAGAAATGATGATTGGAAAAGACCTGCTCCTTGTCCACAAGAAAGACAAACCAGATCACTGCAAGATAGAAGCCACATGCCAAACACACACGATGAACCAGAGATTGAATCAGAAAATGAACTTGCAGACTATTTTGTAGAAAGACTTGCTGAGAGTCTTAAAGATTTGATGGGTGACAGTGCTTATGATTGTGTTTTCTCTGATGCTGATCCGTCTGATGATAATTTTTTCCAAAGGGAAACTGAGCTTGCAGGGCTATCATCAGCAGAATCATGGGAGGAATATTACGACCATCAACTTCAAGAAAATGATGAGCCAATGCAGGCCATCTATGATACTGATGAAGAAAGCGTTGAAAGCATGATATCAGGTGAAGATTCGTTCAATCTTCTCTCTAGTTTATATTCGAACATCAGTTATACTTGCCAAGAGGATGGAAGCCGACAGCTCTTCAGCACAGAGGACAAGGAGGAAAGAGGTAAAGAAAATCTTGAGCGGAACGAATATCCTGAGCCTTCTTCCGAAAGGATTAAGGTAATCGAAGAAACCCCCGCTCAAGAATATGTTAATTTTTTCATAGAGTTCCAGCAGAACCAGCCTGCGTTTCTAGAGGACAGCACTAACAAATATAATGAGCCCTCTAGCTCAAGCTGCAGTGAAGATGAGCGAGATTTTCTTCCCCACAGACATCTTTGTTGTGATCCAGAGGAAGAAGAGGTATTCCTGGTTGATACCCATATGCCAAATACTCCCAACCAGGAAGAGGAGGAGTGTGATTACAAAGGCCTCACTGCAGATGCAGTGATCGAAGCTTCCCGGGACACAGACAGCCTACCAGTCATGGCAGGCCAAAAACAAGAAAGTATACATCATGTGTTCGCTGATCCTGTGGCAGAATACATGGAGGCCTTGATTGGCTCAACTCCTCAAGCATCAATCCTTTGCAAGAGCCAAATACATCAGAATCGGTCACCACTTCTGGTGGCCTCAGTTTTGAAGATCCACATGCAGAGCATCCTACGGTTGTCTCTGATGAGCAGTCAGTTCTTCTTCCCCTTTCTGATATTACTTGACTGGCTGCATTGGCATTATTGTATCACCTAGAACACCAGTGACTTCCAGTTAGAGTAGGGTAGGTAGGGAATCTGAAATAAAGCTCAGTGTGTGAGCATGTAGTTAGTTGTTTTAATGTCTGCAAAGTCCAGCAAGTCAGACAGTCTAATCTTGGCTTGATTGTTTTTCAATTTCTGTCTTAGAATGTGGAGAAGAAATCTGTTGGACAGTTTAATCCCAGCATATAATAGATTAGGTAGAGAAACATATGAGACCAACAGTCTAATCTGGTCTCACAGAGCAACAAGGGTAGAAGTAGAATAGGTTTATTTTCCTGTTTGTAAAAATTGATGATGTAAAGGGTCTGCAAGTCCAAATGCACCCAGAAGAAAATGTTAGGACTATAGTGTGGGTAGGTAGTTGTTTGGGAGAATGTTTACTGCTGATATGATGTCTTCATGGTTTGTGGCAGCTGATCGAAGAAAGAAAGGGATGTGTCAAGCAGCAGGCATCTGGCCTACACCAAAGATTTACTTTTTGAATTCTTGACTCCTTCAATAAGAAGCCATCCCCATGTGGAGCCACTGTTAGCCCCCCGATAAATTTTTTGACGAGCAAACAGGGGTCTAAAATGTTATTGAGCCTTCAAGGAATGCATTTCCTATGAAAACACATCATCCTTGAAGCCTCCTTGCACCTTTTTTCCTTTGGTAAAATCCCCTCTGCTGGTTTCCATTATAAAACCTCTCTGTTTGCGAAGAAATTCCCAAAGGCCGCCTCTTTTCTTTTATTTCATCCCCCCTAAACCTCTGTTTCCATTCCCATGTCTCCCCTTATAATTCCCCCTTACTCTCCTAAAACTTCCCAAAACCCCCATGAAATCCCACCCTTACCCTTTGTTTTACCAAATTCCCCCTTAGTCCTCCTATCGTTACCCTCTTATGGCTTTAAAATCCATTGAAATGGGCTCAAAACCCACCTTTAAACCTTATTAAGAGCCTAGCCCCTTTGCCGCGAGCCCCTTCAACCACTTCCCCACGTAACCCTTACCCAAGAACAAACGCTTAATGCCTCGGGGGCTAGTCGCAATCGTGACTTGCAAACAAGCGCAACCCTTTGTAAAACTGCAAAACTCTCATGCGATTGGTTTAATTCATTAATTCCTGCGATGTGTTATGCACCGTCGATCTGTTATCAGGATCCGACGGTCGAGCGCCGATCGCAAACCCCCGCCCAAATCGTAATCGCAATGTTTTATGTGCGCCCCTCGATCGGCTCATCGCAAGTGTTTGCAACGCAATTAATCGCATCACAATACACTGTGATTGCGTTGATCGCACCATCCGCTCCGATCCGCCGATCGCTCCATTCCTCTGATTGCCCGATCGTACCTTTCCCCGATCGCAACTCCTCTTCCGATCCTCCGATCGCTCTTCTCTTCCGATTGCCCGATCGCACTTCCCTCCGATTGATCGCATCGCACATTCCCTCGATTGCGATTGCGATTGACCCCTGCTTTCGATCTCCGATTGCGATTAGACCCTGGGTCCCACCTCGCATGTCATTCCATCGCATTCCATTGCATTTCATGCATTTTTTGTGTATTTCCGCCAAAGTCCGAAATTTTTCATTTTTGCATTAAAATCTTATGTTTCATATGTATTTCGCCCATTTCATATATCATTCCGCAAGTTAATCTCCGCCGTCGATCTACGCCTCCACATCACGATCGAATTGTCCACATGCATTCTACCATAAAACCCTATTTGTTCACTGTTAATACCATTTCAATGCATTTTCACCATTGTTTTAACCAAAAGCACCATTCTGCCACTGCCGTGCTACCACTCTGCCCATCCTCCGTAACCATCCACCTTCCTCCACGCATGGATTTCTTCACATATTTATGGTTTTCTGCAGGGTACAGGAGGTGAAAACGCTACCATCATTACACAGTGTTGATACGGCGGCAAGTTTTGACCTACAAAGGTATAAATGAAGCGGTAGAGAGTTCCAAGCATGCAAACGAAGATTTTTGAGCCTTAAACCAGGTTTTTCAAGGCAAGCTACCAGGTCAAAGAAATCATAGACCACCAGAGGATACAGAGATGCATAAATTAATATATGGCAGGTTTTCTACATCAGCAACATGTTCTTCTCCAGGAAAGGATCGGGTTGCCCATACTGTTTTTATTGTACGCCGTGCTCCAGAAGAGATTTCCGCCCAGAATGCGCCAAAGCCATACCAGAGATAAATGCAGAGAATTAAAACAGAATGGGCTTCGGCCCTATCTTTCTTTTTTGAGTTTAATGTTTCATTTAGTTTCCACCTACCTCCTTGGCTCATCTTCTGCTATAAGACTCATAAGAAAATTATTGTGGAGTTTTGTTGTTCAGCTGTTGCCGTTGTAGTTAGAGGGATTCAATTTGATTGTTAGAATAGTCTGGGGAGGGAGTTGCAGAGTAGTTGTTATGTAGTAGGCTGGGAGGAGAAATTTGGATTGTATTTCAGCCATTGAGCTCTGATGTATATGACTGGTTTTTCATCATTAATCAAGCACATTTCACAGGATCCTGGTCTATTACTATTGGTGATGTTTTCTAACTCTGTTTATTACATTTTCATGTTGTTCATTTTCTACTGGCTTGCATCAGAAATACAACATAGGATTTACCCCTGTTAGGTACCCTATGTTGTTGCTCTCCTTGCCTTTGATGTTTTCTACTAATTGTGAATCTAAGAGTGAAATCATGTTAATTTAACCAGTGTAGTGGTTCCATATGCTGCTAGATGATGTATGAATTATGGAGTTTGCTTCTTGGATGTTTCCTGCTGGTGTCAAAGCATTGAAGGTTCAAAATCCTTCTCTGATCTACAGACCCTGGCTATGTTAACTTATCTCTGTTTCTTTCCCTTGGAGCATGCTAAAGCTGACCTGGAGTTAAATGATCTCTGGTTCGATCTATAACCTGCCCCTTTTTCCTTTCTTTGAAAGATACCTTAGAGTATTTCCAAGAAGGTCTGGAGTTAAATGACCTCTGTCCTGATCTATAGATAGAAATTGGGTTGTTTTCCTTCTTTCACCTTCTTTCCTTAATGTTCCATTCCACCATCTATCTGAAAGATCCTTTAGCATAGATGACTTGCCCTTTGAAAGCCTTGGCTAGTTGTTGCAAGTAATTCTCCTTTCATGACTCCATAGCCCAATGGATGGCACTTTCTTGACCTATCCTCTTTGCTGAAACATCCTGCTGTTTTGTTCCTTTTCCTCCCATTACTTTCTCGGTCTATGATCTCATGACCAACCCAGCAACTCACCAACCAAATCATTTAAAACCCCCCTTTGTGCTTTATAACTAGCCTAACATCTCATCTTGAGCTTCAAAGATATATCATTCTTTGTTCTATGGAGAGATCGCTCTCCGGGTCCAGGAGGGCTAGATCCTAGGGCCCCAAAGCGGTTCTGATGTTGTCTCATCTTTTGGGTCTTTCCAATATGGCCAAAACATGGGAACCCCAACATAATGGCAACTCCGCTGGCGACGCTGAGTGCATTTCACCTTAAACATTATTAGGCACTCAAAGACCCAAGATATCTAGTTAGATTGGAATTCTATTACTGATGGTGGACAACATCCTACTTCAAACATTCATATTCATCCACCTGGCGACTCCATACTCCATAATCCTCAAAGACTCCACTGGAGGAAGAACCTAAAATATGGCCAGACCTCATAGAAGGATAGAACACATGGGTTGGATTTGGTTTAAAGAATTCATTGTCTTTGTCTACCATGATGTTCTGTCCTACTTTAAGCCTAACTAAGTGTACAAAGATGAGACCCACTATGAATGTGGGAAAGATCTCAAGTCTCAGTCTTCAGACCATGAGGAGACCTGTATTCCTGTGAAGAACCTGGTGGAACAAGAGGTTCATGTTGTATCTCCCACCCTTAAAGAAGCTTCAAGCAGCCATGAGCCCATTTTTACACCACCTACACCTACAAAGGTCATAGAAAGATATAAGCATCTGGTTTTACCTCCTATCTTCCAACCCCTTCCTTCAGAACTTATAAACCAACTGCCTCATTTTGATGGAGAAAATAAAGGGGCCACTACTGAAGAACATGTTCAAAACCTTGAGGATTTACTTGAGTTGTATGAAATAGAGGAAGATGATGTGTGCATCCACATGTTTGCCTTGTCATTACAAGGAAATGTTAAGAGTTGGTTCAATGGCCTTCCAGTGGCAATCATTTTCAGCTTTCATCAATTTTCTCAAGTTTTCCTTGATAGATGGGCAGCCCCGAAGAATGCTCTCCTCATCCTAAAAGAATATCAGAATTTAAGAAGGCAGCCAAGAGAGACAGTGCAGAGTTTTTCAGCCAAGTTTAATAAGGTATATGATGCAATACCTTCAGATATAAAACCACCCTTGGGATGGGCTTTATTGCACTATCCAAGTTCTTTTGACCTCGAGGTGGAATTCCATATAAGGGAAAGAGAACCTTCGAGCCTGGAGGAAATGAAAAATATAGAAATCACTGTCAAATACAACATAAAGTGCAGGGAGGAAAGGTTAAAAGCAGCAAGGAAGGACCGAACAGAGAAAATAGCGTAGATCTCTTTAGAGAACAAGCTGGAAAGACTGATAGAGACTGCCAACTCCTTGCTAAACATAGAAGAGGAAGAATATGAGGCTGAAACCAGAAATGATGATTGGAAAAGACCTGCTCCTTGTCCTCAAGAAAGACAAACCAGATCACTGCAATACATAAGCCACATGCCAAACACGCACGATGAACCAGAGATTGAATCAGAATTTGAACTTGCAGACTATTTTGTAGAAAGACTTGCTGAGAGTCCTAAAGATTTGATGGGTGACAGTGCTTATGATTGTGTTTTCTCTGATGCTAATCCGTCTGATGATAATTTTTTCCAAAGGGAAACTGAGCTTGCAGGGCTATCATCAATAGAATCATGGGAGGAAGATTATGACCATCAACTTCAAGAAAATGATGAGCCAATGCAGGCCATCTATGATACTGATGAAGAAAGCGTTGAAAGCATGGTAGCAGGCAAAGATTCGTTCAATATTCTCTCTAGTTTATATCCGAACATCAGTTATACTTGCCAAGAGGACGGAAGCCGGCAGCTCTTCAGCGCAGAGGACAAGGAGGAAAGAGGTAAAGAAAATCTTGAGTGGAACGAATATCCTGAGCCTTCTTCCAAAAGGATTAAGGTAATTGAAGAAACCCCCACTCAATAATATGTTAATTTTTTCATAGAGTTCCAGCAGAACCAACCTGCGTTTCTATAGGACAGCACTGACGAATATAATGAGCCCTCTAGCTCAGGCTGCAGTGAAGATGAGCGAGATTTTCTTATCCACAGACATCTTTGTTGTGATCCAGAAGAAGAAGAGGTATTCCTGGTTGATACCCATATGACAAATACTCCCAACCAGGAAGAGGAGCAGTGTGATTACAAAGGCCTCACTGCAGATGTAGTGATCGAAGCTGCCCAGGACACAGACAGCCTACCAGTCATGGCAGGCCAAAAATAAGAAAGTATACATCATGTGTTCGTTGATCCTGTGGCAGAATACATGGAGGCCTTGATTGGCTCAGCTCCTCAAGCATCAATCCTTTGCAAGAGCCAAATACATCAGAATCGGTCACCACTGCTGGTGGCCTCAGTTTTGAAGATCCACATGCAAAGCATCCTACGGTTGTCTCTGATGAGCAGTCAGTTCTTCTTCCCCTTTCTGCTATTACTTGACTGGCTACATTGGCATTATTTTATCACCTAGAACACCAGAGACTTCCAGTTAGAGTAGGGTAGGTAGGGAATCTGAAATAAAGCTCAGTGTGTGAGCATGTAGTTAGTTGTTTTAATGTATGCAAAGTCCAGCAAGTCAGACAATCTAATCCTGGCTTGACTATTTTTCAATTTCTGTCTTAGAATGTGGAGAAGAAATATGTATGACAGTTTAATCCCAGCAGATACTAGATTAGGTAGAGAAACATATGAGACCAATAGTCTAATTTGGTCTCATGGAGCAACAAGGGTAGAAGTAGAATAGGTTTATTTTCCTGTTTGTAAAAATTGATGATGTAAAGGGTCTGCAAGTCCAAATGCACCCAGAAGAAAATGTTAGGACTATAGTGTGGGTAGGTAGTTGTTTGGGAGAATGTTTACTGCTAATATGATGTCTTCATGGTTTGTGGTCGCTGATCAAAGAAAGAAAGGGATGTGTCAAGCAACAGGCATCTGGCCTACACCAAAGATTTACTTTCTGAATTCTTGACTCCTTCAAGAAGAAGCCATCCCCATGTGGAGCCACTGTTAGCCCCCCTATACATTTTTTGACGAGCAAACAGGGGTCTAAAATGTTATTGAGCCTTCAAGAAATGCATTTCTTGTGAAAACACATCATCCTTGAAGCCTCCTTGTGCCTTTTGTCCTTTGATAAAATCCCCTCTGCTGGTTTCCATTATAAAACCTCTCTGTTTGCGAAGAAATTCCCAAAGGCCGCCTCTTTTCCTTTATTTCATCCCCCCTAAACCTCTATTTCCATTCCCATGTATCCCCATATAATTCCCCCTTACTCTCCTAAAACTTCCCAAAACCCCCACGAAATCCCACCCTTACCCTTTGTTTTACCAAATTCCCCCTTAGTCCTCCTATCGTTACCCTCTTATGGCTTTAAAATCCATTGAAATGGGCTCAAAACCCACCTTTAAACCTTATTAAGAGCCTATCCCCTTTGCCGCGAGCCCCTTCAACCACTTCCCCACGTAACCCTTACCCAAGACCAAACGCTTAACGCCTCAGGGGCTAGTCGCAATCGCGACTTGCAAACAAGCGCAGCCCTTTGTAAAACTGCAAAACTCTGATGCGATTGGTTTAATTCATTAAGTCCTGCGACGTGTTATGCACCGTCAATCTGTTATCAGGATCCGATGGTTGAGCGCCGATCGCAAACCCCCACCCAAATCACAATCGCAATGTTTTATGTGTGCCCCCCGATCGGCTCATCACAAGTGTTTGCGACGCGATTAATCGCATCACAGGTATTTGCGACGCGATTAATCGCATCGCAATACACTGCGATTGCGTCGATCGCGCCATCCGCTCCAATCCACCGATCGCTCCATTCCTCCGATTGCCCGATCGCAACTCCTCTTCCGATCCTCCTATCGCTCTTCTCTTCTGATTTCTCGATCACACTTCCCTCCGATTGATCGCATCGCACATTCCCTCGATTGCGATTGCAATTGACCCCTGCTTCCGATCTCCGATTGCGATTAGACCCTGGGTCCCACCTCACACGTCATTACATCGCATTCCATTGCATTTCATTCATTTTCTGTGTATTTCCGCCAAAGTCCGAACTTTTGCATTAAAATCTTATGTTTCATATGTATTTCGCCCATTTCATATATCATTCCGCAAGTTAATCTCCGCCGTCGATCTATGCCTCCACATCACGATCGAACGGTCCACATGCATTCTACCATCAAACCCTATTTGTTCGCTGTTAATACCATTTCAATGAATTTTCACCACTGTTTTAACCAAAAGAACCATTCCGCCACCGCCGCGCTACCACTCTGCCCATCCTCCGTAACCATCCACCTTCCTCCACGCATGGATTTCTTCACATAGGTATGGTTTTCTGCAGGGCACAAGAGGTGAAAACACTGCCATAATTACACAATGTTGATACGGCGGAAATTTTTCACCTACAGAGGTATAAATGAAGCAGCAGAGAGTTCCAGGCATGCAAACGAAGATTTTTGTGCCTTAAACCAGGTTTTTCAAGGCAAGCTACCAGGTCAAAGAAATCATAGACCACCAGAGGATACAGAGATGGATAAATTAATATATGGCAGGTTTTCTACATCAGCAGCATGTTCTTCTCCAGGAAAGAACCGGGTTGCCCATATTGTTTTTATTGTACGCCATGCTCCAGAAGAGATTTCCGCCCAGAATGCGCCAAAGCCATACCAGAGATAAATGTAGAGAATTAAAAAAGAATGGGATTCGACCCTCTCTTTCTTTTTTGAGTTTAATGTTTCATTTAGTTTCCACCTACCTCCTCCGCTCATCTTCTTCTATAAAACTCATAAGAAAATTATTGTAGAGTTTTTTTGTTCAGCTGTTGCCGTTGTAGTTAGAGGGATTCAATTTGACTGTTAGAACAGTCTGGGGAGGGAGTTGCAGAGTAGTTGTTATGTAGTAGGATGGGAGGAGAAATTTGTATTGTATTTCAGCCATTGAGCTCTGATGTATATGACTGGTTTTGCATCATTAATCAAGCACATTTCACAGGATCCTGGTCTATTACTATTGGTGATTTTTTCTAACTCTGTTTATTACATTTTCATGCTGTTCATTTTCTACCGGCTTGCATCAGAAATATAACATAGGATTTACCCTTGTTAGGTACCCTATGTTGCTGCTCTCCTTGCCTTTGATGTTTTCTACTAATTGTGAATCTAAGAGTGAAATCATGTTAATTTAACCAGTGTAGTGGTTCCATATGCTGCTAGCTGATGTATGAATTATGGAGTTTGCTGCTTGGATGTTTCCTGCTGGTGTCAAAGCATTGAAGGTTCAAAGTCCTTCTCTGATCTATAGACCCTGGCTATGTTAAATTATCTCTGTTTCTTTCCCTTGGAGCATGCTAAAGCTGACCTGGAGTTAAATGATCTCTGGTTCGATCTATAAGTTGCCCCTTTGTCCTTTTTTTGAAAGCTGCCTTAGAGTATGTCCAAGCAGTTCTGGAGTTAAATGACCTCTGTCCTGATCTATAGATAGAAATTGGGTTGTTTTCCTTCTTTCACCTTCTTTCCTTAATGTTCCATTCCACCATCTATCTGAAAGATCCTTTAGCATAGATGACTTGCCCTTTGAAAGCCTTGGCTAGTTGTTGCACGTAATTCTCCTTTCATGACTCCATAGCCCAATGGATGGCACTTTCTTGACCTATCCTCTTTGCTGAAACATCCTGCTGTTTTGTTCCTTTTCCTCCCATTACTTTCTTGGTCTATGATCTCATGACCAACCCAGCAACTCACCAACCAAATCATTTAAAACCCCCCTTTGTGCTTTATAACTAGCCTAACATCTCATCTTGAGCTTCAAAGATATATCATTCTTTGTTCTATGGAGAGAGCCCTCTCCGGGTCCAGGAGCGTTAGATCCTAGGGCCCTAAAGCGGTTCTGATGTTGTCTCATCTTTTGGGTCTTGCCAATCTGGCCAAAACATGGGAACCCCAACACAAAGAACCATTTCAGTTAACGAAGGTCAAACCCTCCATAAACTGTACATAAATTCCATCAAAAAGGGTGAAGGATATAATACAATATAATGACCACGACGAAAATAGTTGTGCTAGTAAGGAAATAATAAATCTACAGACTCAAGAACTCCATTTGCATGAGTACCCTAGGGTTACTAAACCCTATCAAGGAAAAGCGTATGAATGGAATAATAAATCCTAACTATGGCGTTCTTAGAATAACCCATAAGAAGAAAATAGCTAGTTAACCCATAACGTTCTCCATTCGATGAGGTAAGCAGTCGAGTACCTGAATTTCCTAAGAGTTTGTCAGAGACTTGACCAAGTTTTAAAGCCATAATCAAGCCTGAAGCCGAACGAGGGTAGAAAAGTTTTACTTGCGGCCAGGAAACAAAAAAATTAGTAAATTGAAAGTACAAGGTATGGATAGAAGGAACGATAACAGTACCCAGGGAGAGAAATTCTTACCTGGACGAGATGGGTTAGTGCTCTATTTGCAACCACACCTGTAGCGAATAGAGAAAATGTTACTAGAATGAGACTAACCAAAGGAAAAGACATAAACAATTACTGTGTGTTATACCTGAAAAACTTTAAAAGTTATGACTATATCAATACCTGCAAAATCAAACCAGATCAAGGAGAAGCTGCAGGTAAAGTTCGGTGATAGGCCAAAGGAGATTAGCACGGTACACATGGAGGAGCTGGACATAGACACCTAGAGTAGGAGCGCCGTAGATAAGCCATGCCTATTTTTTGAAGAGGTGTTGTAGAGCGGAGGGACGCCAAGAAGCATAACCAAAATGACTCGGTCCCCTTGCACCTCGCAATTTCCAAACCCTCCTCTAGCTTATTGATGTAAACAACAAAAAGGGTAAGGGAAAGGGGACACCCTTGCTTAACCCTGATATTGCATTTAATATCTTTAGACCACCCTTCGCTAGTCTTAAGTTTGGCAATGACTATCTCGTAGAGGCGAATCACAACAATCTTCAACTCATGAGGAATCATTATCTCATAAGTCTTTTCCAAATATATAAAATTTGAAATCAACAATATTTTCAAATTATGTATAAAAATACAAACAACACTTTTATATCTAAAATATAGAAAGTTAATATATACATACAATTTAAAAAGTAGTATATAAAATTTGAAATCAACAATATTTTCACCTTTAAGAGTTATACCAAGTATAAATAAACACACATATCAAAAATATAGATTTAATATAAACACATAAAATAGAAATTTGATATATACATAGTATATAAAATTGAAATTCACCAATATTTTCACATTTTAAGAGTTATAGGATGTCCATTTGAATCAATCATAAAAATTAAAAAAAAATACCAAATTTAGATGTAAATTTTTTTATTATAAATCTTATTTTTTAATATAATTTTTATATTTCAAAATTTAGTTTAAAAATAATTGAAAAGAAAGAAAAAACAATTTAATTTTAAAAAATTACAAATTATTTTATAATTTTCAAAATATTAAATTTAATATTTTTTTTTTCAAAACTTTAATAAACAGCATCAATTTTGTTTAAAATTTTCAAAAATTAAATTTTTTTTTACCAATCTAATCCGCACATAAATTTAAATAAATATGAAGCGTTTGGGTGACTAGAGCCCATGGTTGATTCACATTTATAAATGTACTTATAATAAAGTGGGTTTAAATAAGCATGAAAAAATGCTTGGGTGACTAAATACTATTATGAAGTTGGTTGATTGGCATTTATAAATGTAATTATAATAAATGAGTTTAAATAAGCATGAAGTGCTTGGTGACTAAAGCAAAATACCATTATGAATGTTGGTTGATTAATAATGTTTTTTTTTTAAATATTATTATAGAAGATAGTTTTAATATTATGTTATACACTTTTTTATCCATAAACATTTTTCACTATCAAGTCCATTTTCCAAATTCATTCACCAAATTACTGTCAACATTCCCTTCAAGTTTGATTTTCATTTCTCATGAGTTTTATATGTGGCCTTGCTCATTTCCGTGGGGAAGGATTATTTACAATTAACTTGAGGTAATATTTTTATAAAGCATTGGTATTGAATAACTAAGTAATATAGATGTATGGTAATGTTAAGAATAATAATAAAGCAAATTTTATTGAATATTTTGGAAATGGAAATTTTAAACTATTTTTAAAATTAATTTAATATTATAAAAATTAAGTTAAATATTAAATTTTTATTATTTAATTTAAAAATAAAATAATTAAATAAATATTTAAAAAAATATAATTAAAATTAATTTAATTAATTATGTAATTAAATGTGCATTTTTAAGAATGGTATATTGGAACAATCATAAGGTTTTATGTAGAGTCTACATGAAAATCATTATTAGTTATTAAGAATGAAGTGCAACTATTAAGGTTGATGTGATGAAATGCTTTCTCAATATAATATTTAACATCGTCAATATAATATTTAACATTGTCAATGAATTTAATGTTATGTTTTTAACATTGTTTGTGATTTGGGGTTGTTACGGAAAGAGTAGTTTAATTAGGTTACAATTTTTTCTTAAATATATAGATTTTTCTGGTCATTTTAGGTGTCATAGATATTTTTGAAAATGTTAAATCTATTTCTATATTCAAAATCCAAATTGAAATATTTCTAAATTAAAATTTTACAAAATAAAAAACATATAATTAGATAAAAAAATTATACTTTATCAAAAATAGATTATTAAATAAACAAACTCAATTTTTTCTTTTTACAAATGTATTTTTCCCAATAAAAACACTCTTATTATTATTATTAGTTTTTTTATTCTAACTACCTCGATTAATAAAGTGAAAAAAAGACCTTGCATAAAAATAGGCTGAATTTGGTTTTCATAAAATGTTTATGAGTACAAATATTCATGTAAAGTAAGGTCACCACCCAGTTATCCATCATAACTCATCTTTAATGAATATTGAGATTGTGTTCAATGTTAACTATTTTTTAATCATTATTTATTTGGTTAGATTCATAAATATAAATATTATTTTATAAGTATAAATACTCACTTAAAATAAGGTTATTCCAAGTTATTATATTATTTTTAATTATATTTTTATGAGCTTAAATAGTATGCACAATATTTATTATTTATTAAAAATGAAAAATTAAAATTGAAATTAATAATAATATAATTATTATTTTTTGTTGTTATTTGAAAATGTCACTTACCTAATATAATTATGGTTTAAGATTTTACAATGAAAAAATCATATGTATATGATCATGAGGGTGGTTAACGTTTATTGAAATTAAACTTTGATTTATCAGACATAAAGAAACAAATTATTTAGTTTGTTTTAAAATTATACTCTTATACTCAAAAACTTAAAGAGAAGTGTCTCAAACTCACTATAATTTTGACATGTTAAAAAACTAGAAAAATAAATAATGCAATATATCTATATATATATATATATATATATATATATATATATATATATATATATATATATATTCTTATTTTATTTTTAATTTAAATTTTTTAAGAATTTTTATTTTATTTTTAAGTTTTAATTTTTGTAATTCATAATATAATAACTAATTTTAAATAGAAATTTTAAACTAATCAATATAATTTTTCATCACAAATAAATAAAATAAACATAAATAAATAAATAAAAATAAGATCTTTTCCACACACCAAACTTCTTGAAAAAGTTGCAAACAAGGACATAAGCTTCAAAATTTCATGGGACATATCTTCTTATTTTTTTTTTACAGTAACGGTTATGGAGTAATTATATTCAACATGGCCTGAATACCAGAGATCTGATTACATAGAGGGTGTCTGTATCCTGTTGCCCCTCACCACTAAGATTGAAAGAGCAGCTAAAACTTGAGGACTTCCTCCTTGATGAGAGAACTATGAATTCAATTTCCAATATTTTCCCCAGCTTGAAAATGCAAACAAACTGATTTAAAAGAAAGCAGTAAAACATAATAACAATCAGCTTATGGAATGGGTTCCCATGTTTCTGCTTCGTCTTTTAACTTGACCCCAACGGAGAGGAGGGCCGCTTTGTTGGCTTCTATGTCCGCCTCTTTATTATTAGTTCTCAGCACGTGATAGTAGTTCAGCATCTAAAAAGAGTTTTCCAAGCCCTTGATTCTGGCTATCAGTCTGGCAAGTTTAAGGTTCGATGCCGGAGAATTTGAGATCATAGCTTTTATAACAATCTGGGAGTCTCCAATAACGTTAGCTTCCCCTATATTTAGATCTTTGAGAAGTTTGAGACCTTAAAAGAGAGCTAAAGCCTCCGCTTGAATGCTGGAAGAGTGGCCCAGGCCCCAAGCAAATGAGTGAATTTTTTTCCCAACTGGGCTTACAACAACACCTCTTGCACCAGCTTTGCCTGGATTGCCCTTTGCTACCCCATCAAAGAAGAGGGAGTGTCTTGGTTGAGATGTGAGCCAGTATTGGAAGTCTGTTTCAGATTTTCTAATTTTCCAGCCTTCAATAGGAGGAGCGTTCCTTTCTGCTGCTTCGAATTTCAGATCAAGGAATGAGCCCCAAACAGTGTCCTGTTGGGAGAGATTAGAATCGTCCTTTAAGTCGATCAAGCACTCTTTCAATTGGCATTTAATTTTGACTTCTAAAGCCTTGTGGTTCTGTTCAGTACCTCTGAAAATTCTTTTGTTTCTTTCTAGCCAGATCTGCCAGCAAATTACCTTTGGGAGGACAAACCAAGCTGTTTTGATAATCTGATTTTTTGGAGGAGGTCCAGGATATCTATGCGCCCATTTAGAGAATAGACCTGCAGTGGAGCTGGGAAGCGAAATGCTGGGGTCCAGGAAGTGAATGAAGGAGAACCAAATCTCCTTAGAAAAACTACAATCAATCATTAAATGAACAGCACTCTCTGCATTTTCTTTGCACAACGAACATCTGGAGGGGCCGTGAAAACCTTTCCTCTACAGAGTGTCAAACGTGAGAATTTTACCATGGCAAAGAAGCCAAGCAAAAAAATCGATTTTGGGCCACGAAGGAAAACGCCAAATGCCCTGCCAAGGTGCTGGGTCGGGGGGGGACGTATGGTCTCTCGTTTAACTTTGCATAGCCTAGGGAAACAGCGTAACCTCTGACACTCTGCCCCCAGCCTCTAGAGTCTCTTTTACTGTTGCGCGAGGGCGCCAATCCATGAAGGAGGTGCAGCAGCGTGTTTCAATCGTCCAGCAAGTGAGGCGGCACAACAAGACATTTCCAACCTGCCCAAACTGAATCGCTCCATAACGAAATATCCCACAGCGTTCGGAGCCCCTCTCCATCCATCCAGTTGCGCAACGCTCTAATGGAGGATCTGTCTTCAATAGGTTCCATGTTCATGATTCTGTCAGTCCATATGTTAACCTTTTTTCCGTTCCCAGGAATCCAGAAAGAATGCGCATTGACTAGGGGGGCGGCTTTGGTAAATAATTTAAGAAAAGTTGAGTTAGGCAGCTGAGTCACTTTGTCCAAATAGCTGGATCGAGGACCTCTGAAGTATTTTTTCCAGAGTACCAACTGGGCCCAACCTGGCTTGGGCGCAATGATCTTCCAAATGATCTTTGTAGCCATAGCTATATTCTGCTGACAGAGGTTTTTAAAATTCAATCCACCCTCCCACAATGGTTTGGATATGGTTTCCCAGCTGATAAGGGGGAGCTTATTTTCATTCTGTTTACCTCCCTTCCAAAAGAACCTCCGTATATACTCCTCCATTTTATTTAAGATGCTTGCCGGAGCGAGGAGCACAGCAAATTGGAAAAGAGGGAGGCTGTTAAGCACATATTTTATTAAGACAGATTTGCTGGCAATGTTGAGCCAGGAGAACCCCCAGGCTTGGATCCTGGCCTTGAATTTTTCAAGGTGAGGAAGCCAGTCTTTGCTTATCGGTCTTTTGAGAAAAACAGGCAGGCCCAAGTATTTAAAAGAAGTCCATGTGGAGGAGGCTGCAAAGCCCAGACATCTAGAGATAGCAGAGAGAAATCTGGGTGATGTGTTCCAACTGAATATGTGACATTTATTTTTATTTAAGACACTGCTCGAGGCCTCATAGAAGTCATCCCAAACTGCTTTGAACTTGGTGGCTGAGGAGAGAGTGGCAGCTCCCAAAAGCCGAGTATCATCCACAAATAATGCGTGATTTATGTTTTTGACCCCTCTAGCAATACACAATCCATTGATGTCTTGATTTTGCATCTTTTGATCAAGAAGGAAACTGAGGCAGAAGCTTGGATTACAAAGCGCAGAGGTGAGAGAGGGCACCCCTGCCTAAGCCCTCTCGAAGCTTTAAAAAAACCAGTGGCTCTACCATTTACTAGAGGCGCAATCCATGGCTCCGAGATGCAAGCCTGGATCCATTTGATGAAGTTTGCTCCAAACCCAAACTTGCTCATGACTTGTAGCAGAAAACTATGTTTTACTCGATCAAAAGCATTTGCTAAGTCAAGTTTAAGAACCATACCTTGCTCTTTCCGATGAAGACTTGAGTGAATTGCCTCTTGGACAAGGGTGAAGTTGTCCACGATCTGCCTTCCTTGGATGAAGCCTCCTTGATTGTCAGGAATAATTTTGGGCAGGATGAGTTTCAGTCTATTTGCGGGGACATATCTTCTTATTATCAAGGTGATGGGGCGACATAATTCCTCTTTTTTAAGTAATTATTCAATTCATTAGTTAGTTATTAATTATGCAAAATTATTATTTTATATTAATTATTATTTACTAAAATTAATTAAAAATAATAATATTGAAAACATTATTTAATAAAAATTAAAAAATTCCTTGTCAACTTATTAATATAAAATTAAAATTTCAAAATAAAGGAGTCTCCTCTTTATCCCTCTAAACGATTATTTCCGAAAATTAATCTGGATAACAATTATCATCATTATGACTGCCGTTAATTTACCTAAATTAATACCAAAAAAGAATATTATTTAATATTTAACTCGAATCATGTGTGTGAGCTCTTTTTTAATTTTTTGATTGGTTTATGGAAACCGTTTTGAGAACACAAACAACTTTGGTTACCCACAGATTTGAACTTGAACTTGCGCGACAAAGAGTTTTCCACAAAGTGTGTTGACGTGGCACTTTCTAGTATGTAAAGTGACATGGCAGTCTTAGCCGTGTAGTATGCTGCTTGAAAGGTCGCTGGGAGCAAGATTCATTCGGTAAAGCAATGCATATGCACGCAATCAGGTCCAGGTTCATTGCATCTTGACTTGCGTCTTCTTTTGGTGCATTTCGGAGCAATGTATCTTCCCAGGAAAATCCTTTCATTCGAGCGCGACGACGCTGCACAAATCTTCAGAAGAACGACTGCCGCTTCTCCGGGATTCGCTGGGAATGCTTCAACTGCAGAAATCGCCTCCGATCTAGATTTCCGAAGTTTTCAGCCTCAATTTAATTCGGAACCGAACTGTCAAAGGTATCTTCGAAATTTATGTTTATTGTCTGAATCTTTCTGTAAGAGAATCCTTAAATACCTAAATCTTAAGGCGTTTAAGTTCATATTCTCTCAGATATCGGACGGTTTCCTGAATGATTAGTTGGGAATTGATGTAGAGGATAAGGTGTTTGATTTCTAATGGCCGACTGATGCAAAGATTGTTAAGGCGAACCAGCGTTTAATGCGCATAGAACTTCTAGCACAGGAATCATTTTGCAAGTTCCGGTGAAAAAGACTGTAAAAACAGAGGAAATGACAGTCGAGGCCGAGTCTTCGCCATTTTTTCTAAGAAAGACTCATGCTATCTCGTGCTATGAGCAGAACAACACGTCCCCTGCTTCCGCTCAGGAAAAGCCGATCGGCTTTTTGAAAACACAGGAAAAAACGGATGCATTTCATTCTTTGTACAAGGTCCCGCTTGGAGACACCCCCTACGGCAGAGCCAAGCACCTTCAGGTGAACTATTTTGTCCGATATTTCTTATAAAAAGCTATTTTATTCATGATTTCTGTTTGGAAAGTCAAAAGTAATTGAAATTTTGGGGATACAGCTTGTGGAGAAGAACCCCGCTGGTGCCATCGCATCGTTCAGGGAAGCTATTGATGCTGGAGACCGTGTTGACAGCGCATTGAAAGATATGGCCGTCGTGATGAACCAGCAGAACCGGCCATTGGAGGCCATTGAGGCCATAAAGTCCTTTAGACACCTTTGCTCCAAGCAAGCGCAGGAGCCTCTTGATAATGTGCTCATCGATCTCTTTAAGGTATAATCTCAAACAAATCTCAAACAAATACCATTTTCATCAGCACTACACAGCATATACTCTGTTCTGCAACATTTTATGTCCTGTGTTTATATTGCAGAAATGTGGGAGATTTAATGAGCAGATTAGTCTATTGAAGCATAAGCTCCATTTAATTCAGCAAGGAGCTGCATTCAATGGCAAATTCACCAAAACTGCACGGTCAAATGGAAAGAAGTTTCAGGTTTCCATAAAGCAAGAGACCACTCGGGTTCTGGTACATAGCATTGATAACTTTCCCCTGTTCTTTTAGTATTTCTGTGTAACAGTGGTTGAAAGAGAATGTAATGATTCTTGGCAGGGTAATTTGGGATGGGCGTATATGATGCAGCATGACTACTGTTCTGCAGAAATTGTTTACAGGTGGATTACAATTGAAGATTGACTTTCTGTTATTCAATTATAATGTTAGAAATACTAATAATGTGCTGTATTGATTGAATAATTGCACCCAGGAAAGCACAGACATTGGAGCCAGATGACAACAAATCCTGTAATCTAAGCGTCTGTCTGATGAGGCAGGGGAAGGTGGAGGAGGCCATGGGTTTTCTACATGGGGTGCTAAACAACAACAAGAGAGGAAAATCGAAGTCACTGGCTCGTGTCGAAGCGTTGTTGAAGGAAATCCGAGAATCGAAGACAGAGGTAAGGACTGTGGAAGAATGTCAATCAGCGGCATCGCGTCTTGAAGATTTGGAATGGGTTTGGTGTTGGGAAGATGGAGGATCACAAGAAGAAGAAGAGTGGGATGCGGCAGTTGAGGTGCATCGCAAAGGGAATCGATTAAGAGTTTTCCAAGAGATAACTTCTGCTCCCAAAGAAGAGATGGCATTTTAATGCGGTGTAGATTGATGGCATTTTAATGCGGTGTAGTTTTCCAAGAGATAACTTCTGAACCTGATCAGGATGTTTATACAGGATGTTAGAACCATGGGTTGTAAGATGTAAATACAGCTTTTTTTTAGGTTGGCTAAGAAGAGTGAAAATTTACATAAAAGTGAAAATGCACATTCAATTAACTGTCTATAATCATAAATTTACAAAAAAGTGAAGATGCACGTTCAATTAAACAAAGTGCCCTTGTTAACATTTCTGATTTGCTATTCCCCTCCATAGTGTGGACGTAGATTTCCAAGTTAGCTGGAGAAGTGGGGTCATTACCCACATGGGTGTCACTCATAAGTGGTGTCAAAGTCAGGTTTCCCTTTGGGTGATTTGAAAACCCTAAGTGATAGGAGAACATGAAGTAATAAAAGGCCACACATAATTATGAGAAAATTTTGAATGTACTAATATGACATATGACATCTTTATTTATTTATGTACTAATATGACATCCTTTGAATGTGAAGAGTAGATGTAAAACAATTTTTTGGGAATGTAAGAAGAGCAGATGTAAAACATTTTTTTGGGAATGTAAGAAGAGCAGATGTAAAACATTTTTGTTTGGGAATGTAAGAAGGTGGTAATATATTAATTTTAAATTAAATTTTAAATGGAGTTTTTAAAGAAATGCTTTTTTGATTAATTTAAGTTTATAAGAAATTTGAACTTTGAATTTTATGGTTTACACACTACTTCATAAATACATTAGATCAAGATAATTCATATTATGCTATATTAAATTAGAGTTTTTATTTAGTTAAGATTAATTTATTTCATTGATACTTGTCATACCATTAAAGTAAAATAAAACTTTAAATTAAAAAATAGTAATAATAAATTTAAATGTTCTTGTACACACTAAAGGGTTTTGTATCAAAATATGTAAATTAGTGATTATGGTAATCATGATTAATTTCAGTAAGACCAAAATTTGTTTATGGAACCTTCAAAGGTAAAATATTACTTGGATTTTTTAGAAGTTTAATTTTATGCTAGAAAAGCATTAAGAGAATTATTCCAAAATCATCATAGTTTTCTTAAGTTAGAAGGTCTAGAAGGTTGGTAGTGTGGTAAATATTTTGAAATTTAAAATTAATTTGAGTATATAATGGACAATGTAAGAGAAAATGTTTTCCATCTTCAACCCTCTTAATGTCATAAAGGTGACAAAATTTTTCATCCCAAGGGGTTTTGGGAATTGACTAATGTCTAATTTCATTATAACCCTCTTAATGTCATAAAGGTGACAAAATTTTTCATCCCAAGGGGTTTTGGGAATTGACTAATGTCTAATTTCATTATCCCAAGGGGTTTTGGGAATTGACCAATGTCTCATTTCATAATGGAGTTCATGAGAATTCGTTCTTATTTAAAAAATATTTATTTTCTTCTATACACTAGTTAAGATAAAGAGATACTTTTGATTTTCTAGATTCGGGTTGATCACCTCCTTATAATATCTTAATTTCTTTTTTCCCTCTTAACTCTTTATCACACCATCATTTTTCCTTAAAATTTGAGGTCATAATATTTTTAGTATTATACTTATTTTGCAAAAAGATTTTTTCCTCTTTCCCCTAATGATCTCTGCAAATTCGATTTTGGCTAGAGTTTGAAGGAATTTTAGGAAACCTATTGTCTTCCATGTTGTTTAACATCTTCTTATACATTAGATACATGATCATAGTCATGCTCTCAATGAGGAAAAGACTTGCTTCAATGAAGAGGATATGACAGGGTTTATTTCCTTTAATTTTGAGAATATAGGTTATAAATTGCTTTTGGAATTATTCTATCTTTCTCCTTGACTCTTTGGATATATTGCATCCACAAAATTCATATCCTTATAATATAATAGAGTCTAGTCTACATATTTGATCCGTTTGCCCATTTTTGGGCATATTTTTTTGGTCAATTTTGCCCAAAATATGGCAAGGAATTGTTGGAATTGTAAGTTTGAACTATGAAATCTACACAATCCAAGTGTCTTAAGGGTTTTTAAGGGTGCTAAATCGACGTATGCATTGAAAAACACATTTTAAACAACAAAAAATCACAATTTTTCCCAAAACTGTTTCACTACATTTCAACGAAAAAAGAAACAATGTCGAGCAATTAACTTGTGCAATATAATAGGAGTAGAAAGTTTCAATGAAGAGTTTTATTTTTTTATTTTTTTATTTCTTTTAATCTTGCATCCAAAGATCTATCAATTCACAATTATTTTCAAATCCATAATAAAATAGCGACCCTTCATTAATCCATTTAAGAATGCTATAATTTCAATAGAGGTTGTGATAAATAATAATAAAATCATTTTTTTGTAAAGTTAGGTACTTTATATTACTTTTAAAAACATATACATGGCAAATCTTCATGACCTACTAGTCTACTGCTTGGGAAACCATACCGGTAGCATAAGTTCAAAATCTTAACATTGCATATCCCATATGCTATAAGTCTATCATTCAAAGTGAAAGTAAAACTAAAAGAGAAACTATGCCAAAAATTTACAACCATGGCTATGACAATGCCATAATAACAATTTGAATAGTAAATATGGGTCCATTGATCATGTTATAGGAGAGTCCACTGAAATTGGTAAAGGAGGTTCACTTCCACCATCAAAGGAGGTGAAGGAAAGATTTTCCAATTTCTTATATCCTTTTTTATCCAGTCTTTCCATTTTATCCATCATTTAAGCCATACACAATAATCTCTTGTTGAGTGTTTGCATGGTCTATAAGGGATCTTCCCATGAGTTATGATGTGCCAATATAGGTTGATAGTTTGCAGATAGGAAGATTGGCAGACATTAGTGGAATTGTTGATCTCAGGGATCCAATTCCCAATGCCCCTATCAATATGATGATATATAATATATCTACGACTTTGACGAACATCATTCTTTATGTCAAAGATAGTTTGTGAACCTCTTCAGAGATAATTCCATATATTTGGCCGTGGAGTGATGTGTTGCAACTTTCTCTCGAGTTTGAGTAGATGAGGGTAAATGAGAGTCAGGGTTGGTAGGAGGAGTTGCGCTGACTATTTTTCCACCTCTACAACTAATAGAAACCCACTAACGGACCATGGCAAGGTAGAGTGTGACAAGAGAATATAAGAAGTAGAGCCACATATAGAAGCATAGGAATCAACACCTAGGGGAGAGGACCCAATAAATACATGGGAGGTCCTAAAGAATAGACCAACCCAACAGGGGAAAGAAATTGGGGAGGAATATTTAGGCGATCTGAGTAGACCGTAAACAATCCCCAATTGATAGGAAGGATTGAGAGCCACATAGTTGATTGTGTTGAGGATTCTGGTTTAGGTAAAAGACTGGAAAACAACCTGATCACAACAAACAAACCCAAAGAAGGAAATAAAACCCAAAGACCAATGAAATAGAATTGTAGGTAGAGAATATAAATAATGGAATTTGCAATTGAAAAGCTAATTTTTTTTAGAAAACTATTAAACTAAACCTAAGACTCAACCAACCACTAAGCGTAAGAGTAGGGGCATTGTAGTTAGGAGTCCTGCATCAAGTTGGTGACCCAACTCTCTTATCTAACCAAAGCTCTGAATAAAGGAAACAATCACAAAGATAACTCAAAAACCAAAGTGGAGTTTCATTAAACAAACATAAAACTATAGGAAGATAACATATCAACTTATTGTACACATGCAGTCGATAAGGAAGAAGCTAGATTATATCCTTGTTCTGCCACCCTATGTCAGGATAAGTCGCCATCGTCACAATAGTTTCCATTATTAATAAAAGCTAGCATCAAGGTGGAATATAGGTTTGAGTGTTTTTCCCAAGACTCTCACACAAAAATCTCCATCATTTCGAAAACCTACCATGATTCAATCACATCTAACCTCATGGGGGTTGTATTGTCACCTTGGATTAATTTCTCACTACACATATCAAAAAAAAATATTGCAATTACCATGATCGAGCAACCTCCATAGAGAAATAATAAGAAATTCATATATAAATATATATATATATAACAAAAACTATATGAATAATTAATTCATAAATAAATAATTATAAATAAATAATGCAATAATAATTAATTAATTAAGTATTTTAATTACTAATAAGTTATGAAAAGTTATGGTCAAAATTTGTGACCAATCAATCTCGTGACCAGTCATTGCCTATTTAGGCATGCCATCTGAATTTTTGTAATTCATCATTGTGAATTTGAATAAAATATCTATGTATTACAATTAATTGTCTGCTACAATTAAAAAATTTCAGCGATCTGGTCTTTTACAGTGGTATTAGTGCTTTCGATCCTCTCGCTAGTGATTGATTCAACCATTCATACTGCTGCACTGTTATGCTACTATTTCGCTGCTCCAAACTTTCTTCATCACCACCTTCCTTTGACTGTTAGCTTTGCGTATTCCATCATCGTGTTTCCACTGTTGTGCCATACGTTCCACGGGCTTGTCTTTGCCTGCCATTATGTGTCTTGCCCAAATTCACCTCGTCGAGCTCCCCTATAGTCTTGTTTTTCACTGTCCACTATGTTGTCTGCCATTCACCAGCAAGTCGAAAACCCTAGCCACCCTGTTCGATTCTATCATCATTGCTCATCGATCATAGTAACCAAATTCTCGACTTCGTGTAACAGTGATCTTGCCATCGTTTTCCATTTTTCTGACAGCACCTACCGACCCCATCCAGCCCCGTCTCAAGTTGTCGGCTCATCCAAGTCAATTGTGGTTCCCTAATCTCTAAATACACGCCATTCTGACTTTATTCATATTATTATATTCCTATTTAGTTTATATAATTAGGAATTATATATTTTATAATTATATAAATTAATTAATTTAATATATATATATATATATATATATATATATTATTAAAAAAAAATTGGTTGCACCAAGAAAAAGAAAAATAAAATGGGGAGTAATAATGATGACACGAATTCAAAAAAATTTCAAGAGGAACTCGATAAATTAGGATGATGTCTCAACAATGTTGAAAATAAGCAGGAAGAGTTAGGAGAAGGTCAAAATAGGCTACTTGCGACTCAAGAATGAATGGAAAACAATATTAAAAAAGTAAATAACATTGAAAGAATGTTGCTAGGCATACAAAATCAGTTAATGAGAGTATTTAATCCTTTAATTATTCAAGAACCAACCAACACAAAGTCCGAAGACTCTAGAAGGAGAAGATTTTCCAAAATCATGAAATTCCGCAAATGTTGTAAATACACTTCGCAGGAAGTTAGTACTATACAAAATTTCTAGAAAAATACTACCAATGAATTAAAAGAGAATTACTTAAGTACGATGGTAAATATCATAGAGACACTATTGTGTGGGTTAATAAAATGGAGGCCATTTTTGAGTCAAATCCGCCAATAGGTGAGCGAGAAAAGGTCATGAACGGATCCAACAACTTGGAAGTTGAAGCATATGATTGGTTCCAATGATGTGAATCTCGTTCATTCCTTTGGAAAAAAATTGTGGATGCCCTACTAAAAATGTGTTACGACGAAGAAGAATATGATATCTATGAAAAATTTGTTCATCTCAAGCAAAAAAGGATTTGTAAGCGAATACACCCACGAATGGGAAATATTAGCTATAAGGCAGAGTTTTTTTTGATGAAGAGCTGCAAAAAGTGTCTAGATGTGGACTTAAGGAGTATATCCGAGCAGAATTGAAGTTGTACAACCCTAAAACCATTGAAGAAGCCAGACATGTAGCAATACTTATTGAGAAAAAATATAAATTCCATAAAATATCATATGCCAGAAATGAAAAATCAAGCCATTACTCAAAAGAGAAGTCAAGTAAGTATTATTCAAAAAATACTAGCAAGCAAGTACATTCCACCCCCATTGCGAGGAGTAGGAAACCAACAGTCAAGTTATGAGAAGAAAAAATATAGAAAATGTTGGAAGTGTGGAGATAAATATTTTCTAAGTGCAACACTGGTGAATATCAAGTCGTATCACTATCCTCATCATCACAAAAAAAATATAGAAAGGTTAATACAAGACCTGTTAAGGTGTGGAGTCATCACAAAATGAAGAAGTCCTTATGCAACCCTAGTAGTATTAGTCCGGAAGAAAGACAAATGTTTGAGATTGTGTATAAATTATCGAGGATTAGACAAGATAACCATTAAACACAAGTTCCCCATTCCATTTATAGATGAAATGCTAGACGAGCTTCATGGCACAAAAAACTTCTCAAAAATAGTGTTGACACCTAATCCTTTGGATTGGATGAATATGTAAAATAATGTAAATAGAAAATAAGGAGAGCTGGAATATGAAGAGACACCGGGAGATGAAGCCCAAGAGTCTCTACCTCCATGTACATATCTATGATCACCCTTAATAAAAAAATCACAATTCGCGTTGTTGAGTTACCTCTTGGCCTGACATGGTATCAAAGGTAGCTCCATTTTTAGCTTTTCTGCCCTTCTTGTAATTCCCTCCTATTCTACCTATTTTGTAGAATTGACATTCTCTTATCCCATTTAGAGTTTTCTCCCTGGAGATGTTGAATGCATGAGGGTTTTGGAGGATCGAATGTTTGCTTCCCGGAGGAGATGTGGTGTTGCGAGAATAGTTGAATGAAGGTGCAGGCGACCTCTCCTGTGAAAATGGTATGTTGATTTTTTTCAATGACCGTGTTAATGGTATTTCACCAAGAACTGGTTTGACTTCAATGATGTGTTTTATCTTCCTTTATGGAGGTAATTTAATAGGAAGCTCTTGAAATACCTTGTTATATTTTTAGATCAAGGTTGTAACCTTAGGTTGTTGTTGAGTTCCTTCTGTAGATAACAATTCTAACTATTGACATTGTGCGATGAATATTGGTGCCCATTTTCAAATAATCTTCTTCATTTGTTGTGCAGAGATGACCGGGGTAGTTGGAGCTTGAAAACTAAACAATTTGTATTTCCTTCCAACCCATTTAAACTTGATAAAATGTCTTTCATGGTTTACAGAGTATGTTCTTAGAGTTTGTAAGAATTGTATTCCCAAGACAACATCTACACCTCATAATGGAATTTTGTAAAAACTAGACTTCATTTCATAATCACTTAGTTGCAATTTAACCTTGTGGCAATTCCTCACTCCATCTATTTTTTAACCATCTACCACCATAACCCTTATATTCTTCGTAGGATATGCAAAGAGGTTTACATTTTTTTCCACGTTAACATCTATGAATTTGTGGGTGTTACCTGTGTCTATTAGCACAATGAAATTTTCCTTTTTAATATGACCTTTCAACTAAATTAGGGTTTGTGGTTTTGTTATCCCCGTGATTGTGACTAGGGAGATTCTTGGCATAAATTCTTCTCCTGGCTCTATGTTTGGTGCATCATTTTCTGTGTGTTCATCGTTTTTAGAGTCACTACTCGAAGTGTCTTTCTCTCGTTATACTTCACAATTATAGAGCTTTTGTGTGTTTTGTTTGTACAGTGGGTGAAAATATGAAGTTGGGAAACACTTTTTGCCCTTTTTTGACGTTGAAAATTGTAATTTTCTATGTTTTTTCCACTTCAACTCCACTAAACTCATATTTTCAATGAAAATTACGCTTTGACATAAAGACAACATTTGTAGAGAATTGTCTTACCTCCATACTCATATTTTAAAAAAAAAATATTGACATATAGAGGGGTAAATTTGTTGTTTACTAATTGCATATACTTGAAATTTCCAGGCAAACATAAATAGCCACTTTTTGAACCCTAACTTTTTTTAGGGATGGTTATTCAGTTTTTGGAAATAAACCATATCAACATAATCTACATAGATTGCACTACTGCAATGCCTATTTTTAGGTAATTTTCAGATTAAATCACTATTTTTTATTATTTTTTGAAATGGATGAAGAAAAACAAACGGCAATGTTTCAGTACATTTTATGAGCCCTAGATTTTCTTTTCAATGTGATCGTCAATAAGAAAAATGAGAATACCCTTTTGAAGAAGATAGGGAGAGGAATTGAAATATGATTTTTCTAATTTTTTTGGTGTAACCATTTTAAAGTTATTGAATTTTCATTCGTTGCAATTTTCAGAACAATGAAACTCCACAATGACACAGTTTAGTATAAAATTAATAACAAATTGAAATTTTTAATGAAAATCCACAAATATTACATCATTAGAAACTATATTCAGAGATGAATCTAATGGTACTAGGTCTGAAAGATAACATTATGTTTTGTAGGTGTTCCACCCCTCCAAAGCTGCAGGTTCCTGAAAACTGTGGAATTTTTTGGGTTTTTCGTTGACCAGAAACTCTCGGCCGAGATAATTTCTCGGGCGAGACATTTAATAAACTCTTGGGCGAGAATTTTAAACTCTCAACCAAGAGTTAAAATCACCACATGTTAAATTTAATCGTGCAGGTAAACTCTCGCCTGAAAGTTGGACAAACTCTCGGCGGAGAGTTTACGTGAGAGAGTTTACCCAAGGCAGACTCTTGGACGAGAGTTTATTAAACTTTAATAGAAACATTTTATTGTCGGCCGACGGAATCTTGTGAAGATTCATCGTATCGTCGCGATGTTTCGGGCGAGAGTTGTATATAAATACTCTCGTTCGAAAGGTTAATTCGACAATATTCCACACACCATTCTGAACTAGTGAAGGTGCGAAGCTGCAAAGTTGCATGGGTATGAAGGTGCAAATTTTTTCTGGGTGCAAATTTTTTTTTGGCGAATTTTTTTTTTGAAGTTTTTTTTGGGTGCGGAATTTTTTTGGCAAAATTTTTTTTCGAAGTTTTTTTGGGTGCGATTTTTTTTTTTAAAGTAATGTTTTTTAAACATTCAACTTTTTTTTAAAGAGCACATATTTTTAGGAAAGGGAAGTGAAAATTTTATGGGGAAAAATATTTACATTTTTATTTTTTTAAAGAGTTTAATTACTTGATATTTTGCAAAATGTCTCTATGAAGGCATGAAGTATTTTTGCAAAATGTCTTTATGAATTTAGTTATTTATTTAATTTTCTTTCTTATTGAAAGCATGAAGTACTTATTTTGAAGTCTTTATGTTTTTTTGGGTATTTGATCCAAATAGAATTGGATTTTAGGTTTCCTATTTTGTGAATATGGGAAGCAAAATGAATTCCCAATCAAGGCATGATCGAAATAGAACTGATTTAGTGGAAAAGAATGAGAGATTACAGAAAATAAGGCGAGAGGAAAGGGAAAGATTAAGCCATGAAATAAATGTGGAGGTAGAGCATCGTGAAAGAGATGTAGAGGTGCATGACAATGAAGAGGAAATGAGAAATGTTGAGGAACTTGTAAACGAGAATTTTGAAAACACAAATGTCGAAGAGAACATTGAGGAACTTCTCAACGAGAATATTGAAAACACAAATGTCCAAGAGAATATTGATATCGATCTCACTGGTGAGTCAATAGTTTCTTCATTTTGAATTTTGTATTTTTTTTTTTAAAACATTGTGGTTCAAGATAGTTTTAAAGTTAAAAATATGTATATGTCAATTTCAAATTAAAACTTAATATTGTTTTTTATGCAGGGACAACATCATAACCACAAGAAGATACTACCACACCTCTCATTTCACTGCAATTAATTGGAAGTTCCAAGAACGTTGTATACGACTACAACTTTCTAGATAATATGGATCCAACTAAAATTGAAGAATTGGGACCACCAATGCCTGAAAGGACAGTTCGAGATAAAATAAATTAGGGGTTGAAACATATTTTTGAAGGTAAATCTATCATAGCACAAGCTCAGATGTTACGTATATTTTTAAAGCACAAATCTCTCAGAAATGTTGTGGAATTATTAGGCATTAAAAGTGAGAAAGAGGTTTTAGTAAATCAAATGGTATAAAAAAATGTGATGTCGGCGCTTGCCACACTAGGAAAAAAGCGATCTCAAGTTGAAAAGAATGATCGTAGAGCACTTTTAATAGGTGTACTCGTGAAACAAACTGCATCAATTCAGTTGATTTCAGCAACTTCAAAATTGTTCAAAACATCAAGAAAAAGTTTATGGAGGCATACAAAATTTAGAATTCAATTAGATGAGAATGATGAACTTGCATGTTGCGCTAATATCTGCAGGCATCCATATCATGATAGACTTCATGATGGTGTGAGGGATAGGGTAAAAGAGTTTTGGAATTTGAATTCTCACGTGTCGCCAAATGAAAAGGACGTTGTGTGACGCCATATATCTAAGGGAGTTTATGAAACTCATGCCCAACATATAACACATGTCAGTCAAGTAGAATTATTCCAGAACTTTATGGAGAGTGATACTAATGTGAAGGTTTCCCTTAGCACATTTGTGAATATTAGACCATGGTATGTCAGGCCTATCACTATTCGAGACACATGTTGTTGTTGATACCATGTATAATTCCAATTATTTTATGAGACATTTGTAAATTTTGGCATAAAATATTGGTAAAATGACCCCCCTCCTTCAAGTGTTCGTGAATTTTTATCGAAGATATTATGTGCATGAGAGAATAATAAATTATTTTATGAAAAAGAATATGTTGGTGGAAAAAAATACCTAGAATGTTCTCATTTGGCACTCCACGATGCAAAGTATCCCATTGATCCTAATGATCGCAGACTGTCAAATCTCAGTCTGAATTGGAAGCGATATGAAAATGTTACTTACACTCCTGTTGCAGATTCAAGCACAACATCAAAAAAATATCACTTTACTTGACGATGACGTTTTAGTGACATATTTTATGGAGAAGTTCAGGGTGCAAATATACAAATATATTAAGCACTATCATATAGTAAGATGGCAGGATTTATAGTTCAAGCAATCACGTGATGAGTTCCCAAAAGGAACAATATTATCAGTGGTTGATTTCGCTTAGAATTACACGTTTATTCCACAAAAGGAGATACAAAGTGAGTATTATGATTCATACCAAGTATCTATATTTGTGCATATTTTGTATAGACATGCAGAGATTGATATCGATGGTTTTGATAGCGATGAAAATAATCGTGAGGTGATTAAGGAATACCATTTCTACCTCAGTGATGATCGAACACATGATACATGTTTTGTTCAACATTGTTTTAATGTTATTTATAATGAATTGTTGAAATGAAGGGTCACCTTTAAAGAACATTGGGTATGGTCAGATGGTTGTGCTGGTCAATTTAAATCAGCAAGATCATTATTTTGGTTGTCTCGTCTTCATAAGAGAACCAACATTCGACATACATGGAATTTATTTGAGATAGGGCATGGAAAAGGAGAGTACGATGGTGCTGGGGCATGAGTAAATTGTGCACTAAGGAGGCATCAATTGAATCAGTCAGCTTCCCGACTTGCAAATTCTTTAGATGTTGGTAATTGGTGCAAAGACAATTTAAGTCATGTATCGAACCAAAGGATGGCTGATGTGCACAGGTAAGCGTACACATTTAACTAACAATATATTATACATGTCTAAAGATATATGTGTATACATGTGTGTGTATTTTTTTATCAAAAAAATATTAAATATTGTTCAAAATTTGACTCATACATGTGTCTGTTTTTCTCAAGCAGGTACTTTTGGAATATTGCAATGGGCGATGTTGATAGATCGTTGCCATTTAATTGCCTTGCAATCCCTCAAACAAGAAGTTTACACTCAATTAGGAGTAAGAACATAACAAATATACATTGCATTGAGAAACGAAAGTGCTCTTGCTTTTGTTCTGCATGTATTGATCAGACATAGTCCATCGATGACTGTGAAAACCAAATTAAGAAATTTGTTAAACCATGGAAACACGAAAAATTGACACCATTGCCCCCATTTGGAAATGTGACTGACAAGGAAATGGAAAATGAAGTGGTTGTGATTGACAATCATTATGATCATGTTTCTGATATGGTTAGAGAAGGTGATGTCTTTATTGTCATTGCACCAAAAAATAATCAAGAAAAAGTGCATTATTATTTATTACAATGCACTATGTCTAAATCGACGTTGCTGCAAGAGTATAATGATCCATCAAATTATACATACCCAATTGGTTCAATGGTGTTAATGGGACATTTCTTTGAAGAAGTAAAGAAAAGTAAAGATCATATTATTTTTCAAGATTACCAGCCAGAGGTTATTTATGCCCAATATAGTCACTTGGTCATAGTAACTCAATTGCAGTTGAAGCAAGTGAAGAGTAGAAAAAAACGACGACAATGGAGGTTATCGATAGATGATCATGATGCCATTTTGGAAAATTTGTCACTAGCACATTTCATATGAGTAGAACACATTGTTCAAGATGAACAATGAACTTTGATTCCAAGGTTAGAACATATAATTGCTACAATGTATTGGACTTTATATAGTTTAAGACTATATTGTGGATTGATTTCAAATAAATGGACATGTGAATGGTTAGATGTGTGTTGGTACAAACAATATATTATGATCTACTGGATAAGGGTGATTCGCTAGATAACTAAGTTATAGTGATTTAATGTGTCCATGATATGGTAATTTAATGTGTCCATGATGTTTACTCCTAGATGATCTTAACTCGCCCCTTTTTTTGCATGGATATGATGGTGATGAATGAATATTTAATTACATATATATTATTGTATTGTTACTTTAGTTTTGATATCAAATCTCATCATATTTGCATCTCTTCATTAGTTTAGATAAAGTTTAGATTTGATGTGGCTAATCTCTTCATTATTGTCTCTTCTCATGATGGAGGTCTCCTACTTTTATTTTCCATCTCCTTGTAGTAACCTAAAAATCTGTTTTTGAACATGTGCATTGATGCTGGACAGTCTTGCTGCAAAGAATGAAAATGATGATGCTAGAAAAACGAGATAATAGCATAAATCAGTTTTTGAATGTGCATTGATGTTGGAAAATCTATTCAAAGAATGAAATTGATGTTTAGCTGCAATAAAATATTAACATGGAGTTAACATTGACCCACCCACTGACATTAATGATTTCCATAATTTACTTCTCTGTCTTATGCCATCACCTTAAGTAGTTATAAATATTTTCTGGAAAAGTTTCACTACAAAGCACACCTTTGAAGCACTGAAGTGTAGGGGATATATTGCATATAGTAATTTTCCTATGAGTTCTATGTTCCTATAAAATGTTCAACTAGCTGTCCACATGGCTCAACTCAAGATGTTTGACTTCACAAAATTGGTTGAGAAACAAAAAACTGTGATTTGAAACAATGGTGAGTGGGAGGCAAAAGTGTATCCATACATCTGAAAAGCATGAATCTATTTTTGAATGTGCATTGATGCTGGACAACCTTACTGCAAATAATGAAATTGATGATGTTAGAAAAACGAGATACTAGCATAAATCTGTTTTTGAATGTGCATTAATGTTGGACAGACTTACCGCAAAGAATGAAATTGATGTTTAGTTGTAATAAAAGATTGACATGTTGTTAACATTGTCCCACCCACTGACATTAATGATTGTCATCATTTACTTCTCTGTCTTATGCAATCACCTTAAGTAGTTATAAATATTTTCTGGAAAAGTTTTACACTACAAAGCACGAGCCTTTGTAGCACTGAAGTGTAGAGGATCTATTGCATATAGGAAGAGAAACACTGTTGTGAAAGAAATATCTTGTGAAGTTAAGTCCGATTCTACTGAAATGTCTGATAAACGAAAAACAATGTTAGATGGAAATATTGCAAATGCCAAAGCTCTAGAACATACTCTTCCTAAAGGGAGTTCTGGTCTATCTCCAGTGTCTTCTAAGCATCATCGTAGAATCTCCTGGGGATATTGGGGTGATCAACAAAACCTCTCAGAGGAGACCTATGCATAAGGAGACTAGCGATTAGATTTTAAAGTATATGAAATTATTTTATAAGGTTATTGTGTCCTTTAGATAGCTCAACCACCCTGTAAAACATAGTCGATTAGATATAATCTTGTAATCATGATACAAGGTCACAAGAAACCCTATGTCACTTGGTTGAACAATTGGAAAAATATTTTCCAAAAACCTTGTATCCAAAATAAAATATATTGTTCGCACACCAGAAAAGAATTTCAAAAGAGACACCATTGTTACAACCTTTCAATAGGTCACACAAAACACCAATATAATTCCTAGTTCATTACACAATCATTCATGAGGGAATATTCCAATTACAATAATTCCCTTATATTGTGAAACTTAGGTTTGAGACTAACCAATAACCTATGAGTTTTTCCTCAAATCGAGATGTGAAAGTTTAGATTATGTATATTTTCCGATCATTGTATAACATTAAGATCATATAAGAATATATAAACCCTACTTAACAATAACAAGATGTCGTTCATATAGCAAAGAAAAATACAAATAATAATGAATTGTTTCTCACTCAAATCTGGAGATCATACATGAGATATATTATAGGAAATATCTCTTTGTATATTATAAGATATAAACACACCCTCATCACACATGAAAGAAATACTACTACAAATTAAAGCAATATATATCTGCTATATATAAAGAAGTCAAGCTCAAGTTTGGAGAACATATAAACAAACCACACATGATTCCTTCAAATCAATCTAGAATAAAATGAATAAAGGAACAAAGGAAAATGGGATGGTTGGTGGGCCCAAGCCTACTAGCTTGTTGTCCCTATTAAAATTGAATCAAAAACTTAACAAAATTGAACATAATGCATATATGAACTTGGAATCAACTTGATATTACAGTTATGAAGTCTTTAGTACTTGAGCACGAAATTGAATGTATCATAGTGGCCTTAGATTTGTTCAATGATTCAAAACAACATAATAGTGTAGCAAGACCAATTTCCTAGCTTAGAACCAGAGCTAGGTTTTTATACTATTTACATTACATGTGGAGGCTCTGATGAGCCGAGATAATTACATAACAAGAAATATAATAATCCTAATAGTTTTCCATACTTGATATTCTGATAGAATTCATTTTCTTAAATTGGAAAAATATTGATATTCACTTAAGGTATACTAGAACTTTGTATTTCTCTCAATTTGTTCCTCATATTCTTGTTATATATTTGCAAAAAGTAAGACTGCATACGCCACCTCTTAGCCCTTCCTATATTGTGCTTATTCTCCTCTAAAATATTCTCTAATTCCTCATGAAGCTCTTCATTTATTTCCTTTAGGGTTGATTTCTTAGCTTTTAATTATCGATCAAGGACCTGTATTCCTTGTTCTTATGTTTTAAGTTCCTAATCCTATTGACCTTTCCTTTAATTTATTAGCCTGCATCTCAAAATGTAATAGGTATTAAGGATCTATAATGAACTCATAGTTTCCAGAAAAGGGACTTACAGGGGTCATGGCTTCAAATTTCAATGATTTTCCTTTACCCTTAGAAGAAATCTTCTCCTTGTAGACAAAATTACAACCATCAACAACATTCTTTGAAATTTTTTTACTAGTGCTTGAAAGTTTTCCCCAAAACCTACAACATTAGAAAGGTTAATATTATTGATAGGTGAATAATCCTCTCTAAGATCATAGGGTTCTTGCACATTTATAACTTCATCATCGAAATGAGAAAGAGGGGTTTGAAATGGATTTTCATCTAAGACATCTAGATCAGGGGATTTTTATGCATGAATAGGGGTTATGGAACATCGATATAGGGTTTGGATGATGATGACACAAGCTTTGTTTTCAACATACTTCATGTTACCCTCCTAAAATATAGTGGCTCTACTACCTTTCCCTATTTCGACCTCTTATGAATCTAACCCTCAGTTTTTTCTTTATTAATCTAAACATGGGCTTCATCGAGTTGTTTCTCTAGTGCAATTATAGACACAATGCATAGATTTCCAAATTGATTCATATCCAAAAAATCCTCCCAAGTAAATTCTCTCCATTTTAACTCTTTTACAATAAAAATATTAATGAATGCATGGTGATACAATCTATACTAAACTTGGGATGGGGGAATCCCTTGGACCCCATGGGCCATGAAATTTAAGCTCTTATAGAGTAAACATGGACATTAGATTTAGAATTTAACAGCTTATGAATATGGTAAAGGAACATAATGGAGTACCTACCCTCGCAAGTCAAGATTTTTTGTAAAATGAACAATACATACAAGATTTTTTGTATTGTATATAAGCTTGATAAACCTTAGAAAATGCACTAATAAATTTGGCTAGAGAATAACTTACATAAATGTGGCTAGAAAAAACTTGCATTGAGATTTATTCAAAATAATTCTTATCATGGTTAATACTGTATTTGAGATTATCTAGAAAAGGTATAGCAATAATTTAGAAATACCCTCCAGTAGCAGATTAATTGTATTTGCATGCAAGTAACACAGGGATATGATCGTTTAGATAATGATGCAAAGGAAAGTTAGATAATAAGGATCCTATTTTGAACATGGCATGCATACTACAATGTACAATGCAAATTTTTAAATGGCCTCATATGGTCTCAATATCCTTCATGTAAACAAATAGAAGATCTACAGGGTGTGCTGCCCTTATTATATTCCACCCCATAAGAGCTTCCAAATCCCTGGCGTAAGCTTTCTCTTGCCATAGATATGCATGTTAAATTTCAAAGGGTGATAAGGAGTTTTTTGTTGCACTCATAAAACTCAACTTTAAGCCTAGGTAGCTTAAAACTTGAAATCTTCAATCTTAATCCGAGCCACATTAATCTACAAACACATACTACTGGAAATTATGAAGAGTGAAAATAAGCTAAACAAAACCATTTAAGAATGCATCTGTATTCTATTTCAAACTCTAAAGAAGAAAATTACAATGTATAAGCTCAAATCAAAAGTCCAAAACTTACCAACAAACACAAAGGTGCACCCTACATCTCCTTTACAAAATATGAAGAAGAGGGAAGATAAAATGTATTTGTTCACATATATGAAGTGAACAAGGTGACTTAGTCAAACCCTAGGCCTAATCCACATAACGAACACTCCTTCTTATTTGGATGGAGGTGCCAAAGATATTGCACCCAGACTGGAGGATAGTTGTGTCATTCATGTATGCATAATCCTCCTTTGGGTTTCTGCCCTTAAAAAATCCCCATGATAGTGCCCTAGTTGTCATAGTGATATGTGCCCTACTCTAATGATATTAAGATCATGCAAAAATCTCTTCAAACAGAACTGGAAGAGCTTGGTGCATTAAGTTAAGGCATTCTTGCACTCTCACTCATTCTCTCTGACATAACTCCAACATTCCTCTCAAGAACACTAGGGCTGCACCATCCTATAATTTGTTACGCCCTCACTCATTCTCTTGTACATAGATCTACCGCTGCTCTCAAGAACATTAGTGTTGCACCATCCTCTGATATGTTACTCCCTCAACTGTCTATACAGGAATTATGTTTCCTTCTGCTAGAATTGCTACACCATCAAGGATATGATGTTACACTCCCTCTTAGTGAGGAAAGTGTTTTCAGATTTCCAATAGTTTGAGTCTCTCAGACAATTTATTGAACTTATCCTCTGCAATTAACTTGTTATCTGAACTCGATCCTTGAGGGAATGGTGCTAGATATTTCTGCTTGGAATGGTTAGTGTAACATTGGAATCTTAGAGAGTCTGATACCACTCTGATTGTCATAGCATACCATAGTAGGCTCCAATAGCCAATTGATAAAATCTTCAATTAACTTAAAAATCTAGATGGATTCACAACTAGCATGGCCAATTGCAATGGATTTTTCCTTTGTCAAACTAAGTGTTGTTGTTGCCTGCTTCCTGTTGAGCCAGGATATTAGACTTGAACCCACACTAAAAAAAGGCCCTAAAGAACGCTTCTTGTCACCTGCATGTCTAGCCTAGGTAGAATCCACAAAACCATGCAGCATCAATTCTTCATCTCCAACATATGTCAAACCATAGTGTACTATTCTCTTCAAGTATTTCAGCAGATTTTTTGCAGTAACCTAGTGAATTGACTATGGATCAAAGTTTTTACTGAAAATTAAAAACTAGTTTTAGCATTCACTAGATACATAAAGGAACCTCTCAACTTTCTACAAATTGGTGGATCTATCAAATTTTAAATTTAATCTGCTGATAATTTTAGATTTGATATCATAGGAGTAACCATGGGCTTAAAATCCATCCTCTGAAATCTCAAATGAATATTGATTGCATACTTACACTGTCTAAGGAAGGCATTCTCTAGAGTGTAGGCTCAAGAAATAATGCATAAAGCTGATGTCCTTCATATTGAATTGAGGTGCTAGTTATGTCTGGCACAATGCTATTAGCTTCTCAGAACTACCTGTACGTACAAAATCATCTACATATGGGACTAAAATGAATATATCATATCTATTAAATAAAAAAATATTGGGATCTGCAATAGTTTTAATGAAGCCCAAATATAACAGTTAGTCATAAATCCTTGAGTACCAGGCACGTCGTTCTTTCTTGGGCTTGTAAAAGGTCTTCAGGCTTCTTTAGTTTGCATACATGGGTCTCTCAACCATGCATCTTAAAGCCTCTAGGCTTATTGATGTATACCCCCTTCTCAACTGGTGCATTCATAGACACCATCTTTACATCCATCTTAAATAAAATTCCAACCAAAAATGGATGTTAAATATATAATGCACCTAACAGAAGTATACTTAGTAATTGGATCAAAAGTCTATTTTGTAAGAAGAGGATCCATATAAGTCTAGGATTCATTAAAGCCTGTTGAGATTCTATGCCTAGTCTACTTTCACTGCAATGGCAAGAATCAATATCTTCTGTTCCATTGGAGTTTCCCCAGGTAGATATTGAAGCAATAGACATTTCACCCCGTTGATCCTCATTCTCCTCTTCTGTTCCATCTGGAAATGCCCTACTCTTTAAAATTGCATTATCAAAATCTGGTCCATACTCTGAACGAGTAAGAGCATTGTCAAATTAGGAAAAATCTCCAGATTTAGCATCCATGAACATGAATTTCTCCACAGAAGCACCAATATTTGCATAACGCATGCATTGGGCCCATGAAGCTGGAGCATGCTTGGGTCATCCCACCCTTACAACAAGTGTTTTTAGCTCTTGAAACTCTTTCACCATTGAGTATATCTTTTTCAGCTTCTCTTCATAGCTAGAATAATTATCAGGACAAAATATAGACAAAGAAGATATGCATGTTGCATGTTTGAAAAAACCCCAGGAGACAACCATGCATCGTACTAGAGATTTACAATCGCACATAGCGCCAAATATCATCTAAATAACATATTCAGGAAGGCGATCAAAGAAATCTAGTTGTGTGTCTTCCATATACACTGTACTTCTACAAGACATTCAATAAAATGTAAGTGAGATCATCAATCAACTCTTGCAAAAAAACCTTAAAAATATCCATTCTGAATTGTTTAAGTTGAACGTTAAAATACCACTTTAAAGTCTTAGTCAAAGATACACACATACTCGATGCTATACAATATAAATAGGGAAAAAATAGGTAAAATTTGAAAGCCTATAAAAGTATTGGTGCACCCTCTTATATACTCTACTGCCTCGCCCTCATCCACAGACCATCGTGCTACACATAAATCAATGTTGCACAGATATGTTAATATTGCCACATGTATGTAAGGACCTGTAGTACTACTTGTTATACCTTATATTGTACACTTGTTAAAAGAATTTATATACCAAGGTTATGAATTTTGGATGTCCCAAAACTAATAAAGTTTTTCTATTATGAGTCAACTATTGATCACATCAGGATATGAAAGCAATTCCTATAAACTATTCCCTAACAATCTATGTAAACATTATGATTTCCATTTAACAAACCTGGTAAATTTTCTTGGAGAATGTTCCATTCTTGCTGAACTTTATTCATCCATTTACGCTTATTAATATTTTGTGAAAAAACATTTAAAAACTTCAATCATACACCATAAACATGGAAAAGAACATTTCTTTTGGCAACAAAAATCACAAAAGGGATGAGAAAATCATGCCCTTTAATAAATGTATACTTGGTTTGTTTCTTGGTGGTAGAAGTGATCCATAGGGTCCTTTACACTGTCAAACTGTTTGAAGTGACCTAGGTCATGACAACTACTATTGGGCAAGCTATGTAGTGAAAGTTCCTGCCTTTTCTGTTCCATATGCATTGGATCTTCCTCCATTTTATGTTCCATATCAATTTTACCGAATATCAACTTAACTAAATCAAAATCAGCAACTTTCCATCTTGCAAGACCATCTTAATCATATTCTTCAGCATTATTGCAAATCGATGCATCATCTTCATCTCTACGAACCAAAAATATTTGTTGAGGTCCAACCTGCATAACAAACACAAAAAATTAACCTTTGGCAACAAAA
>CM076569.1:479133674-479180444 GCA_034641835.2 Pinus albicaulis | reverse complement strand
GATTTGCGTGGGATTTATTGCTATAAGCATTTGATGCATGAAAGATATGTAGAGATCTTTGCCAAAAATAAATTAAAGTGGAATTTATCATGGAGGGTTTAATATTCCCTTTTCTTAGGTGTTCTACTACCCTTTTTGTAATTTCCTATCACTTATATGGAAGGATTTTGTGCCTCACGAAATAGAAAACTCAAATGGGAAATTCGTTATTATTCAAGATTCAAGGATACAATTCTAAATTATTCTGAATTGCATACATTATTAAATTTAAAAAAAAAAGTGTGATATTTTTCTATATAATCTTGATAAATAGCAAGAGCTTTCAAGAGTGGAATAATGTATAAGATAGAAACATATTGTTGAAATAAATTCAAGATATTGTAACTTGATTTATAAGTTAGTACTTACTAAAATTTCTTCTTATTATAAAATATATTTTCTTTCTAAGTATGGATGTTTAAATTATATTATGAATCTAATATAAAAGGAAATAATATTATCTATGGGTAGTGAATATATCTACCAATTTAGTTTACACTTTAGTATTAAGAGTACATGTCTATGTGGGTTTCTAGAAATAAAGGGAAAGTATACTCTATTTTTCTTTATGTCTTTAATAATATGTTACAAATTTGGTATATCTTAGTTATTATGGGAATAATATGTTCTCTCTTTATTTCTCTTTTTTAATTCAAAAGCATTATTTTCATATTTAAATAGCATAATGCTATGTTTTGTAGATATAATTAGAAAAAATTGTATAAATTAGGAACTTGACAAACAAAAAATATAGATTCTTATTGGGCGCCTTACATATGTTATACTATTACCTATTTTATATGTCTTTATTATATGTTTTTTACCTCTAAACTTTTAGAATGGTTGGTAAGTTTACAAATATCATATAAAATCACAAAAATATGAATTTTCTCTACAAATAATGCATTGCGAACATATAAAAAAGATGAAGGAGTTACAAAGCGTAGTAATAGTTATAGAAAATCAATTTATAGAGATTAAAATGAATCAACCCCCCTTATTAGTCCTTTCCTTGAGCTTAGTAGGGGCTATAGCAATCACAAATGCTTTGGCCAACTATTAATTCGAGTTGACCATTTCCAATACACTTTTTTAACCAAATCTTTAGTTAGAATAGGTAATTCCTACTTGTCTACGGTTGTGACTATCTATGTAAGGAGTTTGTTCCTATATCATAGGAGGTACCTAAATCTATAGATTCCTAGTTTGGTGTGTGGTTGAGATATTCTCTCAACCCCTTATTGTGTGTCCAACATATTTTTCCTATCTTGAGACAATACTTCATGTATATATATATATATATATATATATATATATATATATATATATATATATATATATATATAATCCTTTTGATTAATACAATATAGTGTGCACACTCAGATTTTATCTTGGTATTAGAGCAAGTTTGGGCCTTGACCTCAACCCCTCCTAGGTTGAGGGAAATGAGGCAAATAACAGTATATCCATATTGTTTCTTAGTTTTTTGTTTGTCCATTTATTCAAGCGGATGTGGTATGAATTACGATTTAATTCACATCTTAGTGAGCGAAGTTTTGTTAGATCGAAACATGAAGAAGGTCGATTGTTGTTGGAGAGGGCGGTGGAAATGGCATAGAGAATTGTGCGAAGTGAGGCGTAAGGATCTCACATTGACGGAGGGACCGAATATTGACATGTTGATTAGTTGATTTGGATGACCATATACGTATACAAAATTTTGGCTTTCTCATTAATGATGATGCAGGTTAATGACTCTCTTCTCAACTCTCATTAGAATTGTGCTTGCGGCTAGTTGAGAGCCAATGGGGCATAAAGCTATTACCACTTTATCATCATATAGTGTAAATTCATATTGAAATTTTCTATTATAACAGATTCGAGCCATCATGGAGCTTTCGGTTCGTTGCCGTCATTCGTTTTTCGCTGTTGGAGAAGACAAATGCATTCCATTTGAGAAGCATGACATGGCATCGATGCGGAGGAAAGAAACATAAAATGGGAAGACTCCTATGGTAGAGGGAGAGTCGAGGAGAATGCCCTTCACTAGCCGATGCCCTCGCTAGTAGTTGGTCTGGCCTCATTTGTGCTATGAGAGCTGATATGTAGCCCTAGAACTAGAGCTAGAGTACCGTTGCAGATTTTTTGCTTGGATACAAAGCTTTGACATGATTTGGGGTTTTCTGGAAAGATATGAAGGTGAAGCGCGGTCATGATTCAGTAGAAATATTTGGATTGGACACCATTGGATTGGAGCAGAGGAGGAACGATGCCCTATTACTTGTGCGTGTGAGAGAGCTGGCGTTTTGTGAGCATGTAATGTTGCATGTTCTCCATGATTGCTGCGAAGATCTAACTGGTGGAAACTAGAAATTAGCAGAGTGTGGAGATACCAAGCATAGTAGAAGTGTGGTGCTGTTATGTCGTAGAAGAGCCAATCATCCTGTTTGGTGGACTGATTCTCTCTCATTTTTGTTTTTCCTATTCTTTTTAGAGCCTCAATGGAGGTGTATTGGACAGCTGTGGCTTCTATCTTTGCTCATGTGAATTGTTGAGGATGTAGGCACTTACATTTTTGAACAATCCAACCTATTTTGAGAAGGTTGGAGTAGAGACGATGTGATCATGTGAAGGCTTTATTTGCAGTTGTGTGGAGGCTCAACAGAACACCTATTGAGTGGAGGCTCAGGTGATGTGAGCGTGCGAAGGTCTGTTGAGAATTGTGTGGATATCCTTCGAATACAATGTTTTGAGAATACGCATGAATACAACATTTTGGGGAATTGAATTTAGGGAGGCCAAGTATTCATAGCGTCGATCCACCTCATGCCAGTTTGGCCTTGTGAAGCTGCTACATGGCTTGCGACTGCAGCAGGAGAATTGTTGGAAAATTTGATGTGTGTTTAGGAAAAATATCGATGTTCCTTGCCAGAACATCAATATCAATATTGATTTGCATTTTCCCATTTTATGTTGGTCGAACTCTACTAGAAGCTCTTGTGCTGGATGCTCGATGTTGTTGGCATGCCTGTTGTAGTCAAACTGGTTTTATGTTATATTTAACCAAATTATACTAATGCAATTTTTCATGAAAGGCATTTTAACAGATGCATGGAGGAGTTCCTTCTGTTGCAGGTTTTCAATGAAATAATCTAATTTTTCCAGATTAATTTTGATACAGATGAGCAGCAAAGCTGACGGAAACTAGACATAAAATCAAATTTTTGAAGGCAATTGACAGAACTGCAGTATGCGTGGATGTCTGTCAAGAATCTCTGTTTGAAGCGGGCATCAAATCCACTGACTTATGGATTACTGAAAAGGCCACATCTGTTACCGGGGTTTATCCAGGCAGGCATAAGATGTATTCTTCTAGTCTGGTTGGTTGAGAGATAAGTGATGTTGTCTGCTACGTTGTGACAGCTCGGGTACGAAGACTTGAAGCATTCAAGATGATGATGTTCCACCATAAGGAAGGGATCTCTAGGCTTTAGAAGCACTGCTTATGGTGGAAGAGGATGGTATATCTACACTGTCACCACCCCTGATGACAATGCCACAAATTTGATGCCAGGGAATTGGATGCATAAACAAGAATTTTGTGTCTAAAAATCGTCGAATCTTAAGTACTTAGATGGTGAATTTGTGGGCGACACGGGATCAGATGGTGGATTATTGGATTCTTGTTCTAAGACAGACATTTTTTTATTTTTTCTCTTCATGTGGATGTGAGTGCTCCTTATTGTGTTGGAATGCACTACATTGAGACCAGTTGAAAAGACGTTGATCTGTTGCTTTATCAGTGGATCTCTCTAAGGTATCATTGGAGAAGAATGAGTGTTGTTATGTTTGGGAAATAGTAATATTTGGGAGGAGAAAGAGAAATTCGATGTTCTTATTAATATGAAAAGTTTATTTTGTTTCTTGGAATCATGTTTAAAATTATTGAGCCGTATTGAGCCTAGCTACTCAATATAGGTAAACTTAATTTGTTAGAATTCATGACTCTAAAAAATTATAGGTTATGCATGGATTTGAAAGATTTAATTGACAATGAAAAGGGTGCCCAAGGTGTGAACAACAAAAATATGAGGTAAATAAGCAGCAACAACTATTATGATGGAGCACGCGGAGTTGTAAGGAGGCTTTTAGCTTCTTGTGTTTTCGATTGGCATGGTTGAAAGTTGAAGGCATTTTTAGTGTGTTCTCGTGGCACAACGATGAAGTGTGGTACAACATATTTGTTGCAGTGGCTGAGGGAAGTGTTATGAGCTACCTGTACGTGCCTTTTTTCGTATACCAGAGCGGCCTCTAGTGAGTTGCATCTAATGGAAGATTTTTTTTGTAGTGCTTCTGGCTAAGGAGGGATACATGGTGAATATGAAACTAAAAGTTCCAACATATTTGCTTTAATGAAACAAATTTTCTTCATCAATTCCTTTGTTCTTTCATGTTGAGTCCGATCAACTTAACATGAACGATTTGCTACCAGATATGATGAAGACACTGATAGTAAAATTGGCATCAAAGGATAATGGTAGGATCTACATTAGATATTGGAGGAGGATGGACAATCAAGTTTGTGTGAAATTTTTGTGAGTTTTTGGAATATACACTTGATGATGAGTCACACATTTAAATAGTAACAAAGTATAGAATGGGTTTTTACAGTGGTGTTTGTAAAGTATGTACCTGGTAACTCCAAGTGTTGGAGTGTGTAATGTTAGCGTTGTAAAGGCATATGTATCCCCACGAAGTTCGTGGTTATCTAAAAATGACTTTGTAATTACAGGTTTGTGGTCAGTCGGAAACAACTTTGTCACTTTGAAGTGATGGTTTGTGGTGAGCCAGAAACCACATGCAAGCCCTAGTGGCTACAGAGCCTTCATGGCCACAGAGCTTTCATGGCTACAGAGCCTTCATGGCTATAGTGCCAAAGTGCATATAGGGGCCTTCATTCTCACATAGGAGCCTCCGTCCTCACATCAGAGTAGGTGGTTTGCAGAAACACCTTACTCACAGGAGAAACTTAGTTTCTCACAGGTCTCAGTTTACTGAGCACAAAGCGATCAATTCTTATTTGGCGGGGATTTGCAGATATAGTTACATGTATGCATTGATAATGGTTGACAGAACCATGTATTTGAAGGACATCCTACGAGACTGTCAGTCACAGTGGTTGGTACCCATGCATTCTGGTGGATGGTTGGTCCTTTATATGGACGCTGACATATCCTTTTGTTATGTTTGACCACAACTAGATTTTTTGAATCAATATCGAGACAAGTAGTCATTAAGGGGGCGTGTTGGAATATGTAATTCCTACTTGTCTACGGTTGTGACTCTCTATGTAAGGAGTTTGTTACTATATCATAGGAGCTACCTAAATCTATATATTCCTAGTTTGGTGTGTGGTTGAGATATTCTCTCAACCACCTTATTGTGCATCCAAGATATTTTTCCTATCTTGAGTCAATACTTCATGTATATATATGTAATCCTTTTGATTAATACAATATAGTGAGCATACTCATATTTTATATTCTTTTATGAAAAATTTATATTTAAAATTATTTAAATTGAACATGATTAGCCAACAAAGTTTTAACTACTTCTTCCATCTTCATGGTTTTCTATATATTTATTTTCTTGCCAAAATAAAATAAACAAAGTTCCAAGTAAAATGTGCAAGGGTTCTAGTAAGATATCCAAAGTTTCATTATTCGAGGTAAGATGTCGAAGGATTGAATTTTTATTAGATCCAAAGTTCACATATGCAGAGTTTAAAATTTGTTTCTCCTTCCCAAGTCCAAATTTTTAATTTTTTCATGAGAAGACTTGTATTTTTGTTGATGTTGATGCCACATGTTTGATGGTTTTCCACAATCCTCCACATTTTTCAACATCTATCCAAGTGGCAAATTTCCTATTAATATTCCTAGACTAAGAGACCTGTCGGTAAATGCTTGGTAAACAATTCAAAGGCAAGGGAAGGATATTTCTTAGGGTGACGAATTATCGCTCATTCTCTGGAACGTAAGCTACTAGCTCTGAGATATGTCCCATACTCTCAACAATGTTTTTGGGCAATATATATAATTAACAAGTTCTTTGGGCCATTCTTACACTCAATCTTTGTCGCTTTAACACATTCACCGACATAGGAACACATGGATGGTTGAACAGACCTATTTGAACTTGAACTTGTTGATTGCGAGCTAGTGGCATTTATGAATATTATTCTGGCTTTCCTACCTTACTAGAGAAGAACTACTGCAAGGCCCACATTTATCCATTTAACCCATGGACCTTCTATACTTTACTCTTTTATATTAGGGAGAGTAACTTGTAACATCAATTGAGGATGAGTATTGAATTTGTTAGGTCCAATTCTCTCTACATGCGATAACAAACCCATGATAGAACCCATGCATAAATAAATTTTTTAGGGTTAATGCCTATATGCATGTGATAACAAACCCTATTTTTAGGTGTTTCTTACTTCCTAGAATGAACTCTTACATAGTCTTTATTTTCTTGCCCTAACCCCCCAATAGACAAGAGTATCCCCATGGAAGAGGCCCCTTATAGTGGCATTCTGCCCCTACATGTAAGGAGTAGAGGTGAGCATTGATGCACTCGAATTCGAGGCAGCTACATCAAGTGGTCCTAGAAGGTGCTTCCATGGAGATGGAATGACCGTTAGATTTGTGTCACCAAGGGCACTGCGACTAGAATAGTTTATTCTATTTATTGCTGGTCAATAGAGAAATAGAATGAGCATCAATATGTATCTCATTTCTAACCCTTAGAAATCCCCACAAGCTTTGAATAATATAATCCTATAGATAAGATATTTTCTTTAGCAAAGAACCCTAGCCAATCTTATTGGAAGGTAGTGATCAAGAAATAAACTACCTCAACAACAATATTAAGTACCGCTATACTGTATCGATTGAACAAGTCACTCTCGAACCTGGAATGATGCACTAGATCTTTGTTTACTAATCTCCAGGTAGAATAAGATAGTTGAGACAGGTGGGAAACATGCACCCAAAATTCTTAGCTAGAAAACTCTTTTAGCTATTCATTTTATTTTATGTATAATTTTAATTATATTGTGAGTGGTTACGCATTATTCTTAAACATTATCATGAATGTATCAAAAATAATTAATGGATATATATATATCTATATATATATATATATATATATATATATGTATATATATATATATATATATATATATATATATATATATATATATATATAATTAATTAATTGTTTTCTAGTTGTTCAAATTGTTTCAATAAATATACCCTGGGGTGTGCACCGTAAAGAGAAAAATTCCTTAGGTACCTAGTTTAATGGATATCTATAATTCCAAATTGACTTGAGGCTTGTATCTCAACTCATTCCATTTCATAAATGTTTGTCATATAGATCAGGAAGAGCATAATAAGAATGGAACGGGGGCATGTATGACAAATTTATTGTGTGTGTGTGTGTTTCCTTTTTTGGGGGATTTCAGAAGGGTTATTGGGGTACACAATTTAGGTTAGGATTGTTAGTAAGTGAAATCATGTTAGTGTTGTAGGTGGTTTTTGACTAGTCCTGCAGCCCTCCATAATGAAATTTAGTGGAAATATCTATTTCATTGGATCCAATTTTTGGGCTTCTAGCCACACTTTTTTTAATTGATGAAGATTGCATTCAGTTTAGAAAACATCTCTAACTAATTGTGTCAATTTCATAGAGTTTTATCTATATGGAAATATACAAAATTTGTATTGTTAAAACATCTTCATCCTAATGTTTTAAATACATTTCATCAAAATTCTAACAGTTTTAAGGAGAACAAAAATCAAAGCACTCCAGGTTTCTTAGTAGGCCTAGCATAGTGGTTTTCTTTATTTACAATTATTTCCATCATTTGGTATAAATTTATATTGCACTGGTTGTGAGTTGTTAATGGTTTTGGATGTATATTACGATTAAATAGTTCTTCGAGGAAATGCAATAGTATGTTGAATTGCATTTTAGATATTTTTTTTGTCATGAATTAGTTTGATTTTGAATTCGTGGACCTTTGGATCTCAAAATCTGGAACTATCTTATGTTAGGTTTTTAATATAAACAATTATTTAAAAAATCATTCACCTCTTTTGTATGCCTATCATGATGGGGATGTTGGTTGAATATTCTCTCAGGGAAGATCTACCATATATATCTTCTTTTATGCTATAATTACATATGAAAAATACATGTTCATAATGCAATTAATAAGTAGTTGAACTAATGATCAATGCAAATTATTTACATTAATATAATACAATGATGTTATTGATAACATGAATGAAGAGCCTATGGGTTCAACTTCCTACATCATATTTCTCTATCACAACTTTTTTTTTGTCCCAGAATATGTGCTGAAGGAAGAATGGATTCTAGCATAAATATCAATATTCTATTCACTTTGCAGGTTGCACTGGCCCAATTTTGAAATTTGAATATCTAGCAAGGACTTGATTTAGAGAGAAAACATAGAAAATTTATTCCAAGAAGCTAGATTCGAATATTTGAACTATTGTAGAACATTTTTAGAAGCTTGATATAAAATTCTAACTAGAAATTCATAGGCTTAAAAATATGGTTTTCATGTTTGCATGATTTTATGCTCTAACCAAAATATTAAATGGCTCTTTGGGTTTCGTAATTTTTTAAATATTTAATACCAATAATGAGGCAAGCTTGAAAGTATTGAAGTTCCTAATGCACCCCATTTGATCATGTAAAATTTCCAACTTCCAATGGAAATATCTCTTCAGTTCCAATCACAAGAATGCATTTTCATGATAACATTTACACCTAATTCCTTTGTTTCCATGTTTCGCGGTGAGAGTCACATGAATTATTTCTCCAAAAATGCTATTGTAAGTTTTTGGTGTAAACCAGTAGATGCAAATCATTTCAAAACTTGCAGGAAAGTGTTTTTTTCATTGAATGATTTCATATCAATTAAATTTCTTCTTATCATGGAGGATATTTTTGTGCCATTCCAAGGAATCAAGAATGGCCTGAAAATAGGGTTGCTATGTTATAAACACAATTGGACTAGTGGCTCCAATGAAGGATTTAGGTATTTAGTTCAAGACAAGATAATTATAATGATCATAGAACAATATTATGGAATTTTTGGGATGATGGTTGGAATTTATATTACTATAACTATCACTAACTCTTGAACATACTCTAAGAATGGAGAATTTGTTGATAGGAACTTCATTCAAGTTCTCATTATCAAAGCTTCCCATATTTTCTTCCTGTGTTTGATGGAAACCGCCACCTCTCTTCTTTTCTTTTGGTCCTTAAACAAATCATCTTGTCTCTCCTGCAACCCCACATGTGTTTTGTAAACCTGCAACCCTTTTCCTTCTTACCAAATGAATTCTCATGTGAAGCTTAGAAGTTAAAAATTGTAGATAAAATGCAAACTCATTTTTTAAAATTTCTTCTCCCTAATTGAACTTCTTAAAAAGTAAGGATACCATCCAAATATTCTATTTTGTTGCAGTGGATCTGGAGCCCTGATTTATTTTTTAAAATATGAAATTAGTTGATCTATTAATTCTGATAACCTTATCCTCGAAATTTGATAGCCCTTGTCATTATATTTTTAGGTTTACGTAGCTTTCCTCAACTATCATCTCTTTCAATTATTTTATATTATTAACTTCCAATGCTTCACTTGCAACATATTTATCCCCTATATTTTCAAATCAATTACTATGCCTTCTAAAATTTATTCATTTCACTTCTACTAAATCCTTGCACTACGTCCTTAACGTTATCTAGCTTCGACTGGAGGTTCTAGTTAATAACCTCTCAGTTTCATTTCAAGGTTTTATTGATAAAGCTAGAGGAATTTAAAAGTTTTAATTATTAACTATGATGAAAACATGATTATCTACACCTGACTATGTTTCATATTTTTTATTTTCCATAAAGCTTGTGTTCTTCGAGTTTTTTTGCAAAAAATTGAAACTTTATTTCTCTATTTAGGATGTATGGAATGCACCACTGATATATATTGTTAGTGCTTTTATTCTGACCAGAATGGTTGTTTTCCTCTACTATTTTGACCACAATGTGGCATCTGAAGTTGCTCAACAAAAGGAATTCAACTTGAAATATCCATCTTCTTTCCACTATGATATGCTACCTTTGGGATTATTTGGAAGAAAAATCACAAAGATTTGTGTATCGTAAATATTGATAACAATTATAACCATGAGATACTTACATATATTTTGTCGAACAAAATTTTAACTACATCAATAATATTGGCAAATGTGTTAAGGTATTTCTGGATTCAATATATCCCATGGCAGGTTATTATTTGTCATCTTTTGGGCACACCTACTTCAAATGGAATCATACACCAATCTCTAATGCACACTAAAATCTTAGCTACTTTGAAACATCAAGTACCTTTAAATTACAACTTATATTTTATGTTTTGTAAATATGTAAGAATGATTAAGAATCACATATTTGATAACTTAATGGGCTATAGTTGCTACATTTGGTCTGTCATAGATGGTAAATACTACTAAGAAAAACATTAAACAAAAGTCAAACTTAGGGAAATTTTATGGAAACATGCAAGAAACGTATCAGCATATTAAAATTCCATTGACTTACTAGCCACCTCAAACCCTTGTAAGTTAATGATCCTTTTTGATGTTTAAAAATTTTATAGGTTTTTTTAATCGGAATTGAAAATTTCTCAGTTCTTTCTCATTCCATTTTTAATGTCTTTTGGCTATTGGGCAGGCACTGAAAGAAATTGAACAATCCCCCATTCTATTAGCTACATCTATTGGGAGGTTGGATGTCCTCATTAATGATTCAATTGGTAATTTGGATGGCCAGGTTTATGAGTCAATTTTTTTATCCAGAGAAGGACATTGATTAACTACTTCTAGTTGAGGTCAAAGAACAATTTATCAACAATTTATTGTAGTCCATGATGGTTGATGTTTTGGTTGCAGCTATTCCATTACCTAAAATAATTCTTTCTTCAGTACTTTGGGGTTACTTTGCATCCATGGCAATAGAAATATTTCCTGGAAATCAATTTTGGGAAAGGATATTTCTACTCCTAAATGGGATCTAAGTTAATGTACAATGTCAATGTTAAACATTTATACTTGGTCTTTCAAGCCATCCAGATCATATTTCCACTATTTTGGATTTTCTTACTACCAAGAAATTTTTCCATGTGGCAGGTTGTTGTACATTACATGAATGAACAAATTGTTGAACAAAAAAATTGCCGAGAGTGAAGAAAAATCTCAAGTTTTCAAGCCCAAGAGTAAGTGGTAAAAATTTCTATCATGTCTGTTAATCTTGACTGGGAATCAAAGAAGCAAAGGCTTAACCATTCCTTCTCAACTTAAACATGGATCATAATATTTTCATCATATTAACCCTTCTTGCATCTGTATTCTTTGTGCACTTGAGTGAAATATACGTACTGTAGTTGGACCCTCGTTATTTCTTGTGGAATGGGGAAGATATTAATATTTTCTTAGGTAAGAAGTTGCTTCTAGACAAAAAATAATGTCTATATTTATCTAATGTTCCTTTGATAAGTGTGTGAACAAGTATCCATTATATTTCCTACCGATATGTACCTGCTGTATTTGTCAGTCAACAACCCACCATAGAAATGAAAAACATGAGAAACAATGTGAGAATGAAGATGAAGAGAAGATGGTCTTCATACAATACGAGAACATAATGGAAATAAATTTTTATTAGCCATTTGAATGGTACATTTTGTTCCTCTACGTGTGTTATTGTTACTTGCAAATGTAGCTCTACTTGAATAAAGGCTTATGTGCTTCAATCACATCTGAATTCCTTATGTACTGAATTTGAGGGATATCTATTCTACCAAATCGACTTGAGATTTGTACCTGGGCTCATTCCCTTTCTGAAACTCATGTCATGTGGATTAGGAAGAGAAAAAATATAATGCAGCAACATAAGTGAAATCATGCTAGTGTTGTAGGTGGTTTTTTTTTGGGCTTGCAACCCTTGATAATGAACTTTTGTGGAAATCTCTATTTCAAGGGATTTGTTTGGTCAATTTGTAACTTCTTATGTCAATTTCACAGAGCTTGATCTCTATAGAAAATACAAAATTTGTATTTTACAAACATCTTCATCCTAATGTTTTAAATAAAATTCATCAAACTCCTAACAATTTTAAGGTGAAAAAAAATCACAGCACTCAAGGTTGCATTGTAGGCCTAGCATAGTATTTTTCCTTGTCTACATGTATTTCCATGATTTGGAATACATTTATGTTCCACTCGTTATGATTTGTCAATGGTTTTGAATGTGGATTAGGATTAAATATCTCTTTGAGGAAATGAAAATGCAATGGTATGCTAGATTGCATTATTGACTGGTTGCACGTCATTAACTGATGCTGACGTAGTATATCAACAAGTACTACCACTACGCATTTTCCCTTGTTAATGAATGAAGGAACATGAGCCTTATAATAAGCTATAAAAATAATATATAATGACAAGTATATGTTGAATCATAGCTACATGTAGGAACAACGTGTTCCAATGCATGTACATTTAGGAAGAAAAGAAAAGGATAGGATTTTAATTTTGTTTAACATATTATTTCATCTAGTGCGGAATAAAGAAAGAGTAGTAAAGGAAAATGATAGGATTTTAGTTTTGTTGAACATATTATTTAATCTTGTATGTACAGTGGGGAATAAAGGAAAAGGGTAAGATTTCAGGTCTCTTAAGTATCTCATTTCCTCTTGTACAAATTGATAGTCTTAAGAGAAATTCATTGAAATTTATTATTCTAGACTAAATTGTATATTTGGTATTTGCAACATCTAAGAAACAATTCTATAAATTCAAATAACTAAATTACTACATAAATATTTCTCATAACCGGATTATACATGTAGTGGAGAATGGTAGAAAAAGCTATTGTTGTAGTGAGTAGATGGTAAATTATTAAACAAAACTTCGGCTGTGAAATAAAATATCTCATAAAGCGATAAAAAACCAATTGATGATGAACGGGTCAATGCTTCATCTATTCTCAAGGAGAGAAAGATGAATGATGAAATGAAGGGTGTCAAACCAAGTATAAATCTTCTCAAATACTGAAATGAAGAGTGTCAAACCAAGTATAAATCGATAAAAAATCAGTTGAAGATGAAAGGGTCAACACTTCCTCTATTCTAAGGGATAAAATTCTCGAATGACGGAATGAAGTGTGTCAAACCAAGAATAATTGATGAAATGAAAATTTTCAAACCAAGTATAAATCGAGGAAAGATATAGGAAAAGGAATTAGAGCTATAAAGGATTGTGAACGTTAATAAATTATTAACTATTAATAAGAATTATTTATTAATTAAGTGATAGCGAAGGTTAAAGTGAAACATAAATAAATGTGTCAAAAATAATATTAATACTATTTAAGTTAAAATAAATTAATAAATTAAGAAAGAATAATGAGAATTAAGAATAAGTTAAATAAAATTAGGAATTTCACCATTCTAGAGATTGATGATTGTGGCTTTAATAAATTAATAATTAATAATTAATTAATTTATTAAGAGAATTGGGATGTTAAAGTTGAACATGTATAAATGTTAAGAAAAATTAATATTAATATTAGGTTAGTTTAAATTAAGAAAGATATTGGGAGGATAATTATAAATAAGAATAAATTAAATTAAATTAAGAATGGGATTAGAAGTGTAAGTTAGAATGTTAGGTTAACTTAATAATAATAATGGTTAAATTGAATTAAATACTAAAACGATTATGGGTTATATTTTAAAAAAGAATAGATGTAGGGAAAAATATTAATAAAGGAAGAAAAAATAGAATTAAATATTTCTATTGTATATTAAACTAGAAAAAAAAATTTAAAATAGTATTAAAATAAAATAAATCGTTACTATTAGATATAAAATCGAAAAGAATGATTAATATTATAAAAAATCGATGAGTACAAAGTGAATAATGAAAGGAAGGAATTAGATAGGATCAATGGACAAAGAATGATTAAAAATGGTAAAAAATGGATGAGTACAAGGTGAGTAATGAAAGGAAAGAATTAGATGGGATCAATATACAAAGGAAGGGGATGAATAGATGAAATAAAGTGGGGAGGAGGGATGAAGGGGATGAATTGAGAAAATAAAGTGGGGAGGAGGGAAAAAAAATAAGAGAGTGATTAGCTTGAATCATGGGTTAAATTTGATGGCTCTTAATAGAAAAAGATATATTAAAATAGTATTAAAATAAAATTAAACACTATCATTAGATATAGAATCGAAAAGAATTATTAATAATGATAAAAAATCAATGAGTACAAGCTAAGTAATGAAATGAAGGAATTAGATAGGATTAATAGACAAAGGAAGGGGATGATTGAAAAAATAAAGTGGGGAGGAGGGAAGAAAAGAGAGAGATGAGCTGGAAGTAGTGGTTAAATTTGACGGGTCTTTGACAGGTCCCTTTACTAAGGGTTTTTTTTTTAAACTGTTTTTCACATGATTTTTAATATTTACTTTTACTTTATTTAATATTTTTCATATAAAAACATAATCAATGAAAAATAATCATTATTTATTTAAGAAATGAATTCATAAGGAGAAGAGCAAAGTAACATTAAGGAGAAGACATACATAACATTAAAGCGAAAATAAATAACCAGAGAAGATGTGTAGAATATAGAATTTAGAGAAAAGAGAATAAGAATATAGAAGACAAACATAACATTGAAGCAAAGCTAAATAACCAGATAATATGTGTAGAATATAGAGTTTGGATAAAAAAAAATAAGAATATAAAGTTCAGAGAAAACATAATAAAAACCTTCTACAACACTGAGATAAGGAAAACCTGTACCAACGTGAAGAAGTAAAACATCTTTTTAACCTAATATAAAATGTTGTACACTTATCTAATACTTATATTAGCAGAAATTAGTCGTCATAATTAAGGGAGAGTGGAGATAATTACTCTCAATTACATTCACTCAAAATTTAGACATTTTACATACAATTTTAAATCTAAGAAGTGTTAGTCATCATGGAGTTTTAATTTAAGAAGTGTTAGTCATAGCTAAGATTAATTTGTCTACTCTTAGTGGGTTGAATCTATTTAATATTGTAGCTTCAAAAATTTGATGTCTACTCTTAGTGGGTTGAATCTATTTAATATTGTAGCTTCAAAAATTTGAATGAATGCCATTTATGTAATTATGTGGTTTCTCTCCATTCCCTATCATGATTAGGGAGTTCTAAAATCCTATAAACTTAAGTATTTTGACCAAATTATTGGCATCATACTTACAAAGTTAACATTAACCTTATAATTAGAACCATTGCATTCAAATAATATACACTCGATTTTATCGGGTGTTTCACCTTAAAGCTCCTCCATTTAACAAAGCATTGAAAACACGATTCAAGAAGGTCGAGAATCTCTAGGAAGTGAGTGATTCACTCCAAAAAAATCATTCAGCGAGGAGATCAAGAAGCACTTCGCTGAACGGAGGTTGTTGGCTTCTTACATGGATGATTTGCTGATTTTTTCGAAATTCATAACTTTATAACTACAACATATCCAATATCAATATGAATTTATTTTAAAGATTCAATATCAATATAAATTTTTCAAACTTTTTCAGAAATCAAATGAACCATACAAAACATTGTGAAAAGTAAATTTTCATATAGTAAATTACAAGAGGATAGAGTAAATATCCAAAAAAATTATATCAAAAACTTTTTAAAATATATTGATAAAAAAATTTAAAATTTAAAATATTTTTAATTATTTTTTTCAGTAATCATTTAAATCCAAATTAGAATATGTTAAGTTGGTGTAACAATTTTGGTGAGTATTTCATGTAATAAAAGTTAATAAAGGAAAAATAATAATCATAATTATGAGGCACTTACTCCAACATGAATGTTGGAAAAAATATATTAGTGCGGTTGTTCATTTGGTTTATTATGGCTAAGGAATTTGGCAAAGGCTTGGAAACACAAATGACATTAATTGACATTTTATTTATGAAAATAATGGAAAATAGGAGAAAATGAAGGTGAAAGGTCACAGGTTGCATGTGAGGAGGAAAATGAAAGAGAATAATGGAAACTGAATAAAATAGAGACCGCATTAATAAAAGGGTTTTTGAGGATCGGTTGGTACCTTTTGTTAATGTAATTTTTTGTCAGTTATTTTTTGGAGCTCTCTCTCTATTCTCTCTCTCTCTCTCACTCTTGGACACTTAGAATTTTCTTGGAACATTGTAGCATTAGATAAAGAAATGAAAATAAGAGAAATATTAAGTACAGATCAAGCAAGGAAGTGCAGGATCAAGTGGCTACAATAGGATTCTTTGCAGGTATTGAGTTGCATGTATGAATTCTTTACTAGATATGGAATGCATGGTTATGCATGTCTGTTCCATGTTATGTTGTTGTCATTGGCATGGGTTTTTCCAGGTGAGACAATTTTTTTCAACCTATCCTTTCCATTTCTGGATAGTCGTGGTGTGATGGGTTCTCATGATTTTGGTTGAGTTGGCTTACCAAATGGATTCAAAACTAATTGAGCTGGTTTTTGAAAGAAAGAACACATGACCTAGTAACCCCTTAATCAGAATGTGGGTTGTGATAAAGTTGAATTTTATGTTTCCTTGGCGGGCCTAGGAATCATCGACCGATGAATAATAGGATATATGATAAATCCCAGAATTCGATGCTCTTCATCAGGCCTAGGAATCCCGGAATGTGATATACAGTAAATACTGGAGGGTGGAGTCTCGGTTAGGGCCTAGTGATCTATTGTGTATAGCAATAAAGCCCATAGACTAGAGTCTAGGTTAGGGCCTAATGATTCGGTGTGGATTGTGGTAAAATATAGATACTAGGATACAGAAAATTCCTCACAGTGTAGGTGGGTAAATTCAGTGGCATCCATGCTTGTTTATGGTGTAGTGATCCACTAGGGATGATGGTAAATCCAAGTATGCTATGTTTATTATTTATGGCCTTGTGATCTGGTGAATATTGCAGTAAAGCCCGGTCCTATTAATGAGGGTGAGGTGGTTTAGCATCGAGAAGCACTAGTTTATTTTGTTGGTTTTGAGTCCCACATTCATGCTTAGAATATGGAACGGGGGTGATTACCTAAAAAAAGTATTTGGTTCAGCAAATATACAGTCAGGTGATTAGTGTAAGTCCCAAAACTGGTTGGATTATGCCTTCATTAATAAGAGATTATTATTCTTGGTAATTCATGAGTAAATGTATTGGTTTATTTGTGGATTCTATGGATGTTGTATCCTTATTATTCATGTTGGTTATATAATGTATTGGTTTATTTGTGGATTCTATGGATGTTGTATCCTTATTATTCATGTTGGCTATATGATGGTTATGAGCATGTTTTATGACATTGGTGACGTATGGATATCATAATGTTTTGATTTGTAAATGAATTAATAATTAATATATGACCTATTAGGTGACAATACAGCTAATGTGATGAGGCATCAAAGCTTCTTAACAATTCTCAGATAAGTATTAGACTTCTATGCTCAGATCTGCTGCAATAATCTGTAGAAGGTATATTTGTGACATGTTTGATGAAATTCCTGTCATGACTAATAGGGGTCTAGATAGGTCTTATATCAGGTTTGTTTTAAAATGCACTATCTTCATGTATTTTATGATTTCTAGAAGTTTCATGAGTTTCTGGGTAGTGACTGGCTCTTAGCCGTAGAAAATAGCCTTAAATCTTACAGTCGTTGGCATAACACTAGAAGAAAAAGTATACAGTCACACTCAGGTAGGCTCATGGGCACAACTGGGGCTCTCTGTCAGTTGGAGGGGTTGGTAAGGGAGCAATTGGGGCTGTAGGTCAGTGAAACGTTGAGTTTCCTTGGGGGTTGGTCACATGGAAGTGTGGGTTGCCTCCAGAATGTTTTTTAGCATGTTTGTACATATTGACTGTGTTGTGTCCGTACAACTTCCTTAACTATACTTGGGGAGTTGAATCAAGTCTTATTAGCTTCTCATCATTGGTTTACCCCAGTGGGCCGATTAACTTGGATAAATGTGGGAGGAGGTTGTTATAGTCGACATGATTTATGTATGAACAAAGACGAAAATTATTGAAATTATATATCTTAAGGACAATTTTTTCGATCTGCATTCCATCGTTGTTGCAAAGGATGATTTGGATGAAAAAATTCAAGTAAATATCGAAAATAAAATTTAAAATGGAGTGCTCTCGTGATTATTTATCAAGTTTTTGAGCATGATTGAAGACTCAATATGCAAATATTTGTAGGGAAATGATCTGATTTGTAGTTAATTTGCTGTCATTACGAATGTGTTGGACTCATTTCTTGAACCACACGAGCAGGGAATGAGGACAAGGAGGATAATTTAGAAGAGTTGTGAGATATATAGTGTATAACTGTGGGAAAATGCAGTGCAACCCCACTTACAATATAAAGAATATTCAATATCTCATTAACTATTGTAGCTTCTAGGTTAAGTTATGGTTTGAGGTAGCTTCCTCCCAAAAAAAAAATTGGGCACTTTGATCTATTGTTAGATTGATTTAGTGCCCTCGATCCTAGAATTTAGATTATGGATCTCCTTTACCCAATCTTTATGGGTAGATGTCATGCATTGTCTCGCGCTCAAGTTGTGTGATGTTTTAGGGGTGGGTAGGTAAGTATTTATTTTCGGAGATATAATATAATGGTTATGTTTTCATGGATACTTGGCTTTCTCTCATCCATAGAAGCGGAGTTAAGTCTTTTTTCAAGTTTTTTCTTTCTGTTTTCTTTCATTGTGTTTGGAGGGAGGCCGATTTTACGTTTTTTTCTTGTTACCGTGCTGAGATTTTTATTATATGACTCATTTCCTCAACCTTTATGTTAATAAATGGTATATTTCATCTTAGAAGGTCATTGAATTCATATATTTTCATAGTGATCATTATTTTCACTTTCTTGGATTTGCTAGACTTATCCAGAACTTTTTCGTTGAGTTGTGGGTTGAAAAATTATGAGGCCGAAGGCGTTGAATTAAGGGAGAGTTATTCCAGGGAGGAACAGACTAACCTAATTGAAATCACTTGGGTAAGTAGTTTTTCATGTGATTTTATAACAACAGTAGCTATTCATAGTAACTTCCAACTTGGTGGAAATACATATCAATTATACATATACAATTTTAAACTTGTGCTTTTCCTATATTCCTGTCATCATGTCACTTTTCTAAATTATTCACAAGTTAATAATTACATTCTTATTTTAGAATAAACTTTATTTGATACCTAAAAAAGGTAAAAACGTGTAAATGAGCGTCAATTTTTAATCTTGGTTAGAATGGATATGGTGGGGAAGAGAATAAGGAAAATAAAAAGAAAAAGGAACAATATAATTAATAAAAAAATAATATTATGAGAATAGAAAAGGGGGAAGGGGGTACTAAGAATGGTTAGCATTGACATCAGTGTTAGGGGGAATAGGTTTAGAGGAAAAAAATGGATAGTGGGTTTCTAAGAATGGCTCGGATTAAATCCATATTCGTGATTAAAGTTGTAAGAGTTATTTTTATTCTAATTCTTCTCTAATGACAAGGTTCAAGTGGAAAGGGGTAGGGACAAAGATTTTTGTTCTACCAAAATAAATTAAATGTTAGGTGTTGTGGGAGTGCTCAGTGATGGTAGATTTTGGATACATTTATGGTAGTTGTTATTCATGTCTTCTTTCATATGTGATTTGCAGTATATCCTTGTTTGTACTATGTAAGACATTTCTTCGGAGTAAGGGATCTCCTAGAATCCAAGGCCAAGCATACATTCATTCTTGTCTTTTGAAAATATAAAGAGTTGGGTGAGAGTTTTATAAGGTTTTAACAAGGTTTTGATGTTCTTTTTTTAAAGGAATCCAAAAATATGATCATTAATACCTTGAATGTATGGGAGGGATTATTTCACCAAAGGCAAATTGATGGAGAGGTTCTTAGGATTTGGGTCGAGATATGAATGGGATTCCTTTTTGATATAGGATGATGAGTGACTATTGGCTTTAATGGCCTTAGTTATATAGGATGTTTCATTGGAGAGTGATTGAGAGGAATAAATATGAATGGCTCAAGTAATAATATTTCTAAGCACAACAGACTTTTGAGATGGATGAGGATGAGAGTTGGAATGGAGGTACCTATCAGTGTGAGTCGTCTTTCAATAGAATTGGTGGGTAAGAGAACCATCTAGAAGGCAAGAGAGAAGGACATCAAGAATGGTAAGGGAGTGATTAGCTTCCAGTTCCATAATAAACTATATGTGGGGATAAGTGTGATTATTATGGGTCATAAGGAAGACTTGGAGAGCTAGAAAATGATGGGACCAAATAACAAAGGTACCATCAACAAAGTGATTCCAACATTTGGATTTTCTGTGGAATATTTCAAGGGTTAAGTTTATGAAGCTCTCCATAAAAATGTTGGTAACAATAGGGGATAGGTAAGAACCAATTTGTGTGCCCATGAATTGCTGATAGAAAAATCCATTAAAATTGAAGAAAGTGATCGTTAAGAAAATTTTGATATGGTCAAGGGTTTTAGATTCAACATGTTTGGATATGCGATCAATGGATTATGGGATAGGGATTTTGGTAAATAAGGAGATGACATCAAAGCTAACCAAGATTTTGTTTACATCAAGATTTAGATTTTAGTTTTTTTTGGATAAAAGCAACAATGTTTAATGAAGGATAAGGTAGGGTTGGAGAAGGGATTAATTTTCTTGGAAAGGAATCAGGAAAGGGCATGAGTGGGGCCACCGATGGCGCTTATGATGGGTTTAAGGGGAATATCCTTCTTTAGGATTTTAGGTTGACTATAAATCTCGGGGGAGATGGGATTCAGGGGAATGAGATTATTTTAGATAGATGGGTCCAAGTGGGAGGTTTTAACGCTTTTAGTGACCATGTTGGTCACTGATTTGATGGGGTTTTTGGTTAATGATTTTTAAGAGGAGGAGAAAAGGAGCTCAAGAACTTACAATGGTAATATGAAGAATTCATGACAAAATATCCATTGTATTTATCAAATTTTAAAATGATAATGTTGGGATTGGTATTAAGCTTACATAGGGCAATAAATTCCTCATTTGAAAGGTTATGATTAGGGAGCTTGGAGCTCCAAAGAATTCCTCCATATTCATGTCGAAGATATTTTGCAACATGGGAGGGAAAGAGGTGGGAAATGGATTCAAAAGAAAAAATAATGTCCTCGAAGGGGATTCTAGGAGGAAGAATTGGATAATTGAAGCTTTTTTTAAAAGGCTTAAGGTAGGACCATCAAGCTCTTCAAAGGACAAGTTGAGAAACTTGGAATTAAGAGTAAGAGGAGGTTGAGGAATGGATGTAAGGAGGGTGGGAGAGGAATAATAATTAATATTCAAATAAGATTTAGAATTAAATATGGAATTAGAATTAAGGGAATTAGAGAAAAGGTTGACCGTATCAAATCGCATATCTCAAGGGGAAGAGACCAATGACTAATATTACATTGCAAGTTAAACAATATATTATGTGACGTGATGAAGGGCGAGCAGTGAGGACCGCTAGATCTGGGCACAAATCAATGACAAACGAAAAATCGTCAATTCGCACATCGTAGAATTTAGCAGATAGCGTTAATACTTCGCTGGGTAAGTTATATTTCTTGCGATGCGATGAATAGAAGGGCCACGTGTTAGCATTATGCATTTTCACACATCGCATGATTTATGTTTTAATCATTATCGGTGTAGAGTTAAACTTGTGGGCAACCGATTTGCGATAAGGTGAAGTTGCAATGTTGCGATGCGACATCATCATCATAACTTTGCATCGGCGATTTTATTGTTTACCAGTTAAGCTATTTGTTATAATTGTTGATATGCGGGACACTAGAACCACAGTTCCACGTGTATGTATGTTGTTTAGGAGTATTTGTGATTTGTTTAAAATTTTGGGAAAGAGACCCATTGTTAATTTCTTCCATCTATATGTTTATAAAACTCCAATATTCTAATCCGCTGTGAGTAAAGGGAGTTTATATGGGCCATAACCCACATTTCCATGGTATTGTTTAAAATGCAGTTTCATGCTGCATCATCCTTGCTATCAAAATTCCTCATATCTATCTTTAGAATATTGTGGGTCTTCAATATTATATTAGAGTCTATGAAATCACGATTAAAATTTATTTTTTTATCTTCATGAGTTTGCTCTACAACCTTTTCGTTGTTAGGAATAATTTCTTGTAGCAACTTTATCAAACCTTCCTTCAAACCTTTCATGTCTACTTTTAGATCATTATTCATGTCTTCCATGTTGCCTTTCAATTTTTCTTCTATACCTACGATCTTAGCTTCCATGCCATCCATCTTAGCTTCTATGCAATTCTTCAAACCATCCATCTTAGCTTCCACACCTTTCTTCAAACCATCCATATTCACTTCCATTTTAGTTTTGGTTTCTTTTTGTGAGAGCGAAATTTGTTGCACTTGGTCTCATAATTTTGATATATCATGTTGAACTTCTTCCCTTCATCCATCATAATATAGTTTTTTGATCGCTCAATGTGTGTCGAATTATTTTTGGGAGGCATTATAGAACTTAATACTGATATTTATGCTTCATTATTCCTTTTGAATCACTTCAAATTAATTTTTCAAACAAAATTTATGCAATTTGTTTTTAAAAAAGACACACATTTTTCTTACTTTTAGTAGCTCGATCTTGAAACGGTTGTAACTCAGTAATTTAAAATGTCCAAGAATTTAAATTCAGTCCCGTCGTAGCCCCTTGAGTCTTCTTTCCAATGCCATGGGTCTGACCTAGTTTATATTCTTCAAGATAAATTTATTCCCAATCTCCCACAATGACTTAATTATGGTCTCGTTCAGTAGAGGGAACTTGTATGGATTGCCATGTGGCATAGTCTTGACATTCAACCTTGAAATCTATACACAAGAAACTAAAGTCCATGCACTTTCAGTCACGTTTTACAAAATTCAAATATGATGTCTGAAATGAAAGTTATGACAATTTTCTCTTGCCCATTTGTTTGAGATAAAATTATGGAGCTTGAAAATACCCTAACTTCGACAGATCATACCTACAGAAATATAGAGAACCAAGATCTAAAATTTTTACAAGAAGTTCCTCGAGAGTTCGGCTCAAATGGGTTTTTTTTAGCTTCGAAACCTTCGTAGAAAAAATGTTATAACGAAAATTCCAATATGACCTATTTGCAGCAGCGAAACCCTAGAATCCAAAGCTCTGAAACCAAATGTTATGAAACCAAACCACAAAATAGAAGAAAATAGAGTTCAATGACTTAGAAATCAGTCTATTCGAGAGATCAACCTCCTTTTCATTACATAAATGAACAATTCTTGGATGATAAAAATTACAAACCTCCTTTCTATCTCACAAAATAGAAGAAAAGAGAGGTCAATGACTTAGAAACCAGTCTATTCGAGGGAGCGACCTCATTTTAATTACATAAATGAACAATTCTTCGATGATAAAAATTACAAAACCTCCTTTCTATATATAAGAGTCCAATGGGTCACAATATAATCCTAGCCGATATAAAAATAACAATGTAATGACACAACAATAACAATAGTGGGATTCTATGGGGCACAACAATAACGATATCGGAACTACATGGGCACAAAAATAACAATAAGGGGGCCATGCTAACAATAAAAATAAGGGAATACACTAGTATTATAGGGACCTAACATATATATGGTTATTTTTTAATTTTATCTATTTTATTTTATTTTAAAGTTGATATAATATTATTTTGTTTCATTTGTACATCGAAATATTTTATTTGTGGTTAAGAGTGAGTGTGAAATATTTTTTCCCATTTTACTTAGAATGGAAACTGAGTGTGATATCACTGATTCTTTACTTTAAATTAAACCGACATAGATCCATATTAAGAACTTATATAATGTGAGCTGAAAGGTATCAAATTTATTTAGGTGCAAACTTATTTTAGAGTGCAAAAAACAATGTGTAACTTTTTATTGTTTAAATTATATTTTTCAATATTATAGAGATTACATAACATGTGCATTACTTTGAATTAAACTAGCATAGATCAATATTAATAAAAACTATAACATGAGACAAGAGGAATCAAATTTCTTTAGGTGAAAACTTATTTTAGAGTGCAAAACACAATGTGTAACTTTTTATTGTTTAAATCATATTTTTCAATATTATGTAAATTACATAACATGTGCATATTTTAATTTTTATTAAACTGGCATAGAACCATATCTAACATGAACCTAGAGGGATCAAATTTATGTAGGTGAAAACTTATTTTAGAGTGAAAAAAATAATGTATAAAATTTTATTGTTTAAATTGTATTTTTCGGTCATTTTATCAGCCCCATTAAACATGTTTTATTATTTTTATTTTATTTCTAAGTATAAGTAAATATTAATTCATATTAAAATATTTTATTCAAAACTAACATTGGTTATTTTATTGTGTATAACATTAAAATATACTATTTTAATATTTTTTTCTATATATAGATATATAAATAATAATATTTTTTTCTACTAATTACTTTACATGAAATTATATTAGGCCATATAGAAAATTAATTAAATATACATAACATATTTTTTTTTCTTTTCTATTATAGCTAGTAATTCTTTTGTATTTAGAGAATATTTTATTTTATTTTTATTTTACTAGGGTTAGACATATTTAGACATTTCCTTCACAATAGGTTGTATAATGAGCCTCTCCCCTCAACAAACCAAACACGTATATTCATTTTTTGTTTTTTAATATATCCAGTGTGAAATATGTGGGTTGTAGACTGAGCCTTTCATAGTGAGTGGGTTGTATAATGAGCCACTCCCCTCAAGAAAACAAACAGGTGTATTCATTTTTGGTTTTTTAATATATCCAATGTGAAATATGTGAGTTGTAGAATGAGCCAAACTATGTGGGTTGTAGAATGGGATCTCCCCTCAAAAAACCAAATACGTATATTCATTTTTTATTTTTCAATATATCCAATGTGAAATATGTTATTTATGGTTGAGAGTGAGTGAAATATTTTTACCCCTTCTCCTTAATATGGAGAAAGTCTCATTATTGATGTCTATAATATTTTTAATTAACAAGCAAACACATATATTTATTTTTGTTTTTTATTATATTTGAATTTTTTCTAAATATGACACATGTAAACTCCAACTTGAACACTCACATACTTACGCATCTCTCTTTCTCAACTAATTAATTAATTAATTAAGTGATAGGGAAAGCTAACATGAAACATAAATAAATATAAATCAAAATTAATAATAAAATTAACTTAATGTAAGCTAAGAAATGGATTGGAAGAATAATTAGAATTAAGAATAAGTCAAATTAAATTATTTTCACCTATAAAATATTGTCAATGTTCATGAATTAATACTTATTAATAATTATAAATTAATTAATTAATTAAGGGATTCGGAAGGTTAAAGTGAAACATATATAAATTTTAAGTCAAAATTAATACTAAAACTAAGTTAAATTAAATTAAGAAAGAGATTGGGAGAATAATAAAAAACAAGGGTTGCATGACAATCTAGTCCCTACCACACAAGTTTAGAAAAAAATATGGAAAAAGTTATTACCTAATCATTAACCTAAACCAAGTGATTAAAAAATAATTTAATTCAATTTTATTTGGGTAGTTTATTTACAAAGAACTAAACATGTTTGAACCATAAGTGAGTGAACTGCTCATAAAATTATTATGATATCCTAGCGAAGCATCCAATTCAAATCTTTGCACCTAGATCCATGTATCACAACTATTATGCAAAAATGATTACTTTTTTCTTGCATATTTTTTTCTTACATTCCACTTATATTTCTTACAAATTTAAAACTGAAAAATCAATTATATTTCTTGTGAATCAAAAACTTCAGTATAAACTATGCTACTATGTCACATTTGCTTCCATGATATGTGGTTTCTATTACATTACATGTAGATAATTTTTACTTATCTCCATCAAATTATAAAAGAGTTTGTATTTATTTTTTTAGTTAAATAAAAATATTGATTAAAAATAAGAATATGTTTTAAAAATAATTATTTTCCTTTTTAATGTTATATATATATGGGGTTGGTTAAAACATTTTATCTGCGTATTACTTAAAACAAATAGGATGTAATTCTTTCTGTATTTAAATATTTCAAATTGTAAATCCCTTTTCAAGTTTGCAAAGTTTACAATGATTAAAAAAACATTGAACTCTATGAAATATAACCCCTCTAAACTCAATATAAATGTGTTATGTAAATTTTTGAATTTTTCCCTACTGTGTTCATAAAATTTTGTATTCTTCTAATTTTTATTTCCATAAACTAAATGGTATAAAGATTTTCTTCTCCAGAAATTAAATATATCTCTATATGCTAAATATTTCTTCATAAAAAAAACCACTTCAATTTTTTATATACTTAAATTATTTAGTTTTCCGATATCTTTTTCACTTTCAAAACATTTTTCATATACTATCTCATTCTTCTAATTTTCTATTTCCATAAACTAAATGGTATAAATTTTTCCCTGAGTTAAATATATATTTATATACCATCGACTTCAATTTTTATTTCACTTAACCTTATTAAAAATATGCTTAAATTATTCAGAAATTTATTGAACTTGTGGATTCTAGTTGCATAGGTTTTATCACTGCTACTAAATATTAGCATCAAGTTCCATGAAAGAATATTCAACCTAAAACTTTGGTGAAAACTATTGTTTGTTTAAAAAAACATTAAAAAATATATATAAATATAGTTTAGTGATTCTTACACTTTAGTTTTTTCATTTTTTTATTATGATAGTAAAGTTTTCATATATTTAATTGTGATTTTTTCATATAATTAAAATATATGTTCTTTTCACTAATCAAATTAGAATATTTTTATTGTAATTAATTGTTATTAAAATTATGTGAAACATATATCAAATCATTATATTATATAATTTATTTTTTTATTTTTTATTTAATGAAAATTTCTTAAAATGATAAGTTTGAAATTCTATAATATGAACACTATATATTCAAAAACACATTTTAAACAGTACAAATTCATAATCTCGTAAAAAACATTCTACATCACCTTCCAACAAAATAAAAAACACAATTTAAAATATACAAAATAAAATATAACACATATACTAATAATAAAATATTCAAAACTTAAAAATCTAAACTACACCATACCCATATTTAAGAAACATTATTGTATTATCTCATCCACATAAATATATGTCCACTGCCATATCGACTACTCCACTCTCCATTATCCATTTTATTTTATTTTAAAACAAAAACAACACCGCCAATCGGTTGTATATGTTTCACATAATTTTCTTCATATTCTATGTATTCTTTGTAAAATATTATCTGTATATAAGATTTTAAATTGTTTTCCACTTCGTATGAAAGTAATAAATCGTTTTAATTTATTAATATTACAAATTCATATTAAATTAATTTTTTTATTTTTTATTTTTCCCATATTTGTTTGTAAATTTTAAAATAATTTGAATATAAAGTTTAACTTTATGAGAAAGATTTCTAAAATATTTGAAAACAATAAAATTTGATTCTAGACATTAATAATTTAATTGTTTCATTCTAGCCATTAATAAAAAAAATTATGAAATTTTTATTTTTAACATTCATCACAACCTCATTATAATATTTTACTCACATTTTTGTTATTTATACAATTAAATAAAAAATAAAATAAAATAAAATATAAAAGCATATAATGTTGAATTCTAAATTTTAGTCATTGTGAGAAACAGGTTAACATTATTAAGATGAACATTAAAAAAAACATATTTGAACTAACTGCATTACCAAATGCCTGGTCATTATCAACGATTTGATTTTCTCAAAATCTACAAATATCTGCAAATTAATTAGTTAATGATAAAAAAAATAACTCAGTCTTCTTTATTTTACTGCCGGAGAATTCCCAATATTTTTCATATCTTATGGGCTTACACTCCCTCAGCACTACGAAAATAAGAATTCGTAACTTCTGTATAAAGCAATGAATCAATTTATTTAACATCCTTTTCAAGTATTTTCTTATGGTCGTCTAATTATATTAGTTTGTTTAGTTTGTTCACAGTTGAGAAAAATTAGTTGGAACGAATTATTAGAATAATGATAGTGATAAAGTTTCACAAATATTTTTTAATTAAGATATTTTTTTTATTTAATTTTAATAAGTATATTTATGTTGTAAAGTATTTTATTTGAAAATAATTCTCTTCGCTGTCACTTTGTCTTTTTATGTACTATTAGATCAAATGTTAGAGGATTGAAATGTTTTACGCTATTAAATTCAGATTTTTATTTATTTATGGTCTCAAAATTACCTAAGTAACTCTCCTCACCAAGTCCTATTAATGTCTCTTCCACCTAACTATAACCTCTAAAAATGTCTCTATCATTCCAGCAGGAACTAGAATTTCATCTCACTAGCAATGTCTAACATCCCTAGCAATGTCTAGACATAACATCCCTTTAATATCAATATTGATACCCAACAACATACCCATAAGCACAAGTAGGTTTCTAGATTCCAGTTCGTGATCCATATCCAGCCACAGTGGTTTCTCACCCAGTCAAACTACACACATAGCCAGATCCATGTGCAGATTCTCGTGAGTGTGATCAATATGTATTAGCATATCCAACAGCAGAATCTAGTAGCAGCAAATTGAAGACCGCCCTTTCTGTTGATTGTTAAATTGTAGAAGAAGCGGCCAATCCGGAATTTTTGGTGAGGAACCAAATTTAATTAAGGCATGATTTATGGGGAGAGTTCTCATTTTTCTACATAGTTCTTTGAAATCTAGTTTAAGAAGTTAAACGAAAGCATACTTTACAAAGGAGCACTACGATTTTTAAATGTTTCTTTAAATGAAGTTATTGAATTAACTTAATGAAAATGTATTTCATGGATAATGTTTCTTTAAATGAAGTTATTGAATTAACTTAATGAAAATATATTTCACAAATAAAATATAAGCATGAGATTTATAAATATTTATTTATAATATGTCTTATGGATTTAATTTTGAGACAAGTGTAATTAAGTTAATTTAAAAAACTAAAGATTTAGATTATTTAAATATTCTTTATCGCTAACTCGCTGTTCAATTTAGAGTTCTGCAACCAAATTACAATGTGTCTTATGGATTTAATTTTGACACAAGTGTAATTAAGTTAATACAAAAACCTAAAGATTTAAATTATTTAAATATTCTTTATCCTTAACTCGCTCATCAATTTAAAGTTCTGCAACGAAATTACAATGTGTTTTATGGATTTAATTTTGATCTAAGTGTAACTTAGTTAATTTAAATAACTAAAGATTTAGATTATTGAAATATTCTTTATTCTCAACTGGCTCATCAATTTAAAGTTCCGCACCTAAATTACAAGATCTAAAGAACATTATTCACACGTCCGATGCAGCTAATAGAAAAGCCTGCTCAAATATTACAGCAATCTGAGTGAGTTTTCAAAATGTATTTTACAAGAGAATAAACTTTCAGATTTCTTGAAAATGTAGATGATAGAATTAAATTTAATCAGAGTCTATTATGGATAGAAGAATCATTGAGATTTTTAAACATTTTTTAAAATGAGTCTTTCTTAATAAATTCAAATAAAATGTAATTTACATCAAACAAATTCAAAATATTTGATTGAAAAAAACTTGTGCGAACCAAATTTACCAGCGGAGAACTTACATTTTCTTACTAGTTCTTTGAAATACAATCGAGGAAAACGAACTAAGTGAGTACGAAACCATATCAACGTTCAACTCCACCGTCGCCACCTCTCCCAACGCGTACTCTTTTTCGCTTTGCATGCCAGTAGCAAAAACAGTAATAATAAGAAGACTGCCAAAGCTGAAATGCCACAACAAGGATGTGCTGGTGACCTGCGTGCGAAGGGATCTGACGCGGATGAACAAAATTGTGATGCAGGTGCACGATCTGATTTTCCATGCCGTGGAGGTTGTGGTGAACCGGCTGCTGACATGGAGGCGCGCTGCACATTTCTTGTTTCTGTTGGCCAAGTTCCCAACCACGTTTCATGCCTTCACAATTTTCTTTCAAACTGGATTTCATTAGTAGAAATATATATTGATGTATCAACTAAGGCTCGGTTGATTTTGTACGTTGAAATTATTCTAGTTTGGACGAGAAAACCAGCTTAAGGAAGATCGTGGTTTAAGATATACTTTTAATTTTAATGTAATATAAAGTCTAATTTTGTGGCACCCTCTAAAATTCACCATTTTCTTTAAATTCTAGATATATATGTAAGTAATTGAATTGATGAACTTCTGTAAAAATATTTTATTTTCTTCTTGTTCTTATTTCTTCTCTGTTTGGCTTCTTTCTGAATTTCATTTTTTGGGAGAGGAATTTTATTTGCTAATGTTGTATTATTATATATGATTTTTAAAAATCTCTACTAAATTTTCAAAATTTAAGCAAAAAAAATGTCATATAAAATTTCATACTTTTTTATTAAATAATTTTTCTAATAAATTGTAAAAAATATGCAAACAATTTTTTGTGTGGTTAAAAGAGAAAATAAACATATACTAGCAATTGCACCATATGTTGCAAAAGAAGCCTTAACATAGGAAAGAGTAGTATAGAGGAAAAAATATGTGATATGTTATGTGATTCAATTTAATATTTCACTTATAAATATGAATTATTTTATTTAAAAGAAACTATAGGTTTGGAGAATTATTTGGATAAAAAATTAGGCTTTTCTATAACCTATCCAGACTCTTCCTTTCATAGTGATGTATGATTATGCACTATGAGCCACATGGCAGACATATAAAATGAAACCGATTTGCAAAATTGTAGGTGCACTTGGTATGCTTAGATTGTGAATCAAGTATAACCCAAAAAACTGTCACAATAACTCTAAACCATCATCAATATATGCATAAGAACCTTGTATATTTAGCTTAATATCCTTCTTGATTGTAATAACATGATAAATTCAATTTTTATATAAATCTATTAACACTTGTTTGTGATTTCATTGTGAGATTTCAAAATAATCAAATGCAAAATAAAAAACAAAGTGTTTACATCTTATTTTAAGATTTAGATCTTCAATTGCAACCATTCATTTTTATAGGGTTTCCAAGATTGATGGGTTGAGGTCGTATTCAATTGACACAATCAATTTTGACCACTAATTTTATAACATGTTGGTGCAATCATCGTGAATAACACACAAGTTTGATAGTCCAACCATCTTAGATAACACACAAGTTTGATAATCCAGAAATATAACACACAAGTTTTATATGATAAAAAGTTGTTTTTTAATTAGTTATAATACATTATTAATTTTTTTTTATTATAATAATTTTTTTTAAATAATTATAATATTTATCAATCTACTTTCAACAATAAGAAGTGTTTTGACCCAGTGTAGTTCCTCCTAAGACGCAAGCATTTGTATAAATTTTGGTGGGTAATAACAACCATTTTAATTTTAGGTGAATTTTCTTTTATGAGGTAAAAAAAATGAGAAAATCAATGCGTGAAGATCTAAAACTTGTCTAATGATTTGCCAATTGAACTATCCCATTAATTAACTTTTCTAATATTTATTTTTAAAAGTTAAACATTATAATTTATATTAGTCAATGCAGAAATAATAATAATTAACAAAAAAATAAATGGCTAGAATCAATAATAACAACTAATAAAATTAAATTAACCCATATAATTAAGTATAAATTACATAATTTTTATTTCCTTTTACATCCTCTACCAATTTAATGTTCCAGGTGTTTGCTTTTCAAATGCAGTAACTTTAAGAGTTTGATTAGAGAAAAATTTTCATGCCAAAGCATCTAAAATAGGTGAAGTATCATATTTAGTTGGTATGAAATTAAGTAATTATTTTCTATATAACTCCAAATCCAGTTAATAATTCTAATTGCGTTGAATTGCAAGGTTATTCAGGGTGTTGTAACCCATAATTATTGCATTGTGAACATCTCTTTCATTATTAGCGATGATTACGTGAGTTCTTGCCGACCATTTTTCATGGTTATTGCTTCAATTGGCACTGGATTGTGCAGTTCTACTTGTCTTGTATTTTTCTTTTTCCAACATAATATTATACACCATTCAAATTTCTTTTAACAACTATGTTATTAGAAACGAGAAACGGAAACGAAATGAAATGAGAACAAGACGAGAAACAATGTTTAGAGGTTTCAAATTCAATAAATAGAGAGAGAAAAAATATATGAAAAACATAAAACAAAACATTCATATTCTAAACACATTACAAGATTGTTTTTGGGATCGCAAAAATTACACTGCAATGCCACAAATTGAATTATAATAATGCAAATTATGATTAAACAGCCCATTACAACAATATGAGATCACAAAAATCACAATGCAATGTCATAAATTAACTTATAATATTGCAAACAATGATCAAATGTGCATCCCCTTGTATATGAGCAAATTTTCATACAACAGCAAAGTCATTTGACATGTCTCAATCAATAATTTTTATATGTGAATTGGTGGGGATATTGACGTAAAACTTGGTTTCATACCCTTCACTTCTCTTCATATGATGAAAATCCTGAGACCTACTTTATCATATAATGATAACCCCATGAGAAACACAACATTGAATATATTGACATCAGAAGCATTGATGCAGACATACCTATATAACATAAGTTGGTTTAAATTTTATAAATGCCTTTCAAAAAATTTCATTATTTTGAATTTAATTATCTATAAAAAAAGATATTTTATATCACAAAATATAACCATTTTAATAAAATCATGAACAATTAAAATTCACAAAAAACAACCATTAAAATTGATAAAAACGACATTAATAAAAAAATTAACGAGGAAATGTAAATTAATGTAAAAAAAAAATAGCAAACAACCAAACTAGCTGATAAAGGCAAGGGATGCCTTTTATCTATCTAGTAGTTGACATTTCAAGACTCAAAATACTATCATTCACCAGTTATATAATATGTACTATACGCTACAAATTAGTCCATAGTTAGAATCATGATGTATGTCTATATTCTAATAAGTTTTTTAATAATTGTTATAGATTCTAGCACTAAAATTAGAAATAAGAGTAGGGATTTACTGCAAAAATACTGTGAAAAACTATTGTTCTTGATCTACTTTCTGGGGCAGATTTAGAGAGTAGCTCTGCATGAAGCATCAAGTTTCTCGGCCATTGATCAAGAATAGTGGTTTTTCAGCGAAGCATGCCAATTTCAAATAGAAAAATGTGAAGATTCTAGAGGGGTAGTATTAAAAAATCTCCTTCTTGAAAGGAAAAAAAAAAGAGATAGGTTCTACAAATATATCCACTACAAAACCCATAAAATCGAAGCATTTAAGTAATGCAAGCAGTAAAACAGAAACAATAAACCTTGCTAGAGTCCAAAACTCCTCAACAAAATCTATTTGTAATGGATTGGAAGTAAAAATATCCAGTATTGTGGAAAATTCATATGCAAATGGAGAAAATTATGAGCAAAAGTGTCGATATCTCTTGTGATAAAATAACAACAACTCATTATCACAACCAAAGGGGTGGTGGCTGTTGGGCATCACGACTTGAATGATGAAGTTACATTTAAAATATATGCACTTGTTCACATTCAGAAACAAGTCACAAAGAAAAAAAAACAAATAAATCACAATGCTCTTAATCATGTTAAGAAATATTTACGAAGTTAAGTCACTAGGGCGTAAAGCTAACTCAGACTCCTTGGCGTATTCACTTCTTCTCCTCTTCTTAGATCTGATTTTCCTCCTCTCCTCTACTAGGATCCTATCCACGCCTCGACTTCATCTATTGAATCTGTTCCGCTCTCTGTAGCTTAAATCTTCCTCAAAACTTTCTTTCTTGGAAAATAAACTAGTTTGCATGTAGTGCTTTTTGCATGCAGTTTTTTTTGGAACAATAGTTAACAGGACTTTGCATGAGTTTGGATAGGAAACCACGAAATGGTGAAGAAAACAAAGAAAAACCAAATTGTTTCATAGAAAACCGAAGAAAATTTTGCATCAAGATACTGTAAGAAACGAATCGTTTATGAAAAACCATTTTCTCACTGATAAAAATGAGAACCGCCGTAGAAAACGGTGTTTCCTGTACCGTCACATTTCTATGGAATTTTTTAACACGAACAGTGGCTACCGTCTCATTTCTGGTAACAAAATTTAACAACCCATTTATATTTGCAAAGGAGTACCACTTACACTCAGATATTCTTAGCAGAGTGTAAGATCAAATATTTTTTATTTTTTGTCAATTTAGTAGTGCCTTGCTATTTTCTATTTATCTTCTAAAAGAAGGTTACAATAGATATTAGTTTTGTGAGCTCAACCTACCTGGAGGAAATCAGGTCTGTTGGCCACCTTAAATCATTGAAAGCCATCCAAAATTGAAAATGTTTCATTCTTCTATTTGCTGCATTAGCTAGCTGACTATTTAAACTATTGCCAAGGAAACAGTTAGAAAGTAAAGTCCTGTCCAAAAAAACAAGATGCATATACAGAATTAAACTGAACTTCTATCCATCTGATGATTCTATTGTGGCTGGGTCCTTTGCTGTGGATCCTAGCATGTCTGCTTGTTACAGCTGTTGAATCTACTTCTCAATTCTTCCAACATGATATTCAATTCTCCCAATACGGTCGGTCGCTTGGTACTAAGTGACCTTGATGTGTTGCATCTGAATATCAATGTCCTGCAATAATTCCAACATTTTTGTCTCTCGCTTCTCTCTGCATGTATGAATACTCTGAATAGCCTTAGCTAAAAGCATTTCATAATCCAATAAGTATGGACTATTTGATTAAACAATGAGAGGTGACCTCGAGTGTTTCCAGGATCTAAAACGAAGTCCATAATTTCTGCCTCTGCTTCAGTATCTTCCTCATTACTCTAAATTTCTCTTTCCCAGCCATGAATTTCCTGTCTGACTTGAGACGAATTTCCAAGGGAGTACGTTGACAAGAGGTTCATTAAGACCTCTTGCTTTGTCTTCCTGCCTCTTTTCCTGTTCTCAGCTTCTAGTTTTATCATCTTCTGTTTCCCTTTTTCTATAGTATGGGCCAATGTTTTTCTTGTTTTCCTCTTAACCATGGTGTTGAGCTGACTTATAATAAGAGTGAGCTCTAGAATGAGAAAAAAAGAAAACAATTAAACTTTCAATCTTGTGACCATGAACATCATTTGGAAGGTTATGATTCTCTTCTTGACTTGGGAGATGAGAAATGTTATCTTCCCTGACAGTTGCGTGGACATAAAGCAAAACCTCGAAATGATAAAGAATCTGGTCATTAAGAGAAGGCCAACAAATAGCAAGGACAAGAAGGAGGAAATTTTTCAAACTATGCTTCTGGACGACTAAAAAATATTGACAGGATAACAAGGTAGAGTCCACGCAGACCGACATCAACATATCCTAACTCCTATCAACATTTAATTTGAAAAGAAAAGACAACCAGAGCTCGTAGAACAAGAAAAAAATAAACTGAATATCCTGCCTTGTGCTAAGGGATTCGAGAAGCATTACATGAAAAAAAAAAGGAATTCAGCCCAGAGGCCTGCATGAGATCACACTTTTCCTTTCCACCACTTCTGAACCTTAAATAGTTGACGGACCAAGCACAATTAATCTTAACCATACGAAGACAACAACTACTCTTCACAGACAAGTTGCGGTTGGAAATACAATGCCTAGTATTACAGGATTCTCTAAAACACGGCTCAACTGTCTTCAACAAAATGAGCTCAGACCAATTTATTAAAAGCCTAGTTTTACTCTCAAAATATTCTCTAACCTGATACATTTTGATGCTATCGCTAAAGAGCATAAGATTGAGATGGAAAAGAACATACCCCAACAGTAAAATGAGTCTATTACAGATTTTGGGCGCTCTCATCCTCTCCTGCCTCAAATCAAAAGCTATCATAGAGAAAGTTTCCGTTTTAAAAAAAAAACTTACAACACATAAACTCAGCCTTCAAATGGCTTTTACCTCCTGGTTCTGATAGCACAGGCTGGCTTAACAACTATCAAGATCAAATATCAAGATCAAGTTAAAATTTCAAACTAAATTATGCTGCGATCACTTGGCTCTATTTTCCCCAGTAGTTAATGAATGATCTATAGCTCCCTTACTATTATTCACTTCAACTTTAGCTTCACTCATGACTATATTTAGACTAGTATTGCGCCACGTATTACTCATAATGCGAAGTACAGGCAATTCTAGTTTCTATATATGATGCATATAATGTAGCCGCATAGTATAATGCAATTCATATAAAAAAATGGAGAGACACGTTTCAGATATATATGTTGGTATAAGCTTTAAAAATTATAAATCTTTTTCAACTAGTTACGTCCATGGTATCGGGTTTCCAGAGATCTTTGTGTATAACGGTGTTAAATATTAAAATAAAATACTACATGTTTGTATTTACTTGATTTGTCCCTAGTTTCATTTGCACCTTGTCAATACAAATTCAATCTCTACAATCTCAAAGAATCCAAAAATTTACATATAGTTTTATCGGATCTTTCTCTGTGATTAAATAAAGTTAAAATAAAAATACATTAACATAGAGATGAGACAAAACTAGCCAAGGATCCATGTACCATATATTGACAAAGGACTATTAACATACTCAAGAGAGCAGGGTGTGTGTGTATATATATATATATATATATATATATATATATATATATATAACAGTCAATTTAAACTCCATTGGCTTCACTATGGTAAGTTCTATGTAATGCTTTTATATATGTACATAACCCCTCCAGCCAATGAAACAAACAATTTAATAATTTGATTTCAAAGTCTTTTGCTTCACTATACCTAAATCTTAATTCTATCTATATCAATAAATTTGAATAAATTCTACAATGAAACAGAGAATTTTGTTTTAATTCTTTGGCCTGACTATGAAAACTCCCATGTTCTAATTTTAACAATATGGAGAAATATGAAGAAATTATAGCTATGTATCCAAGGGCTAGTGTGCTTGTTTTATTTTCCAAATGAAGCCATAGTTTGGTCCAGAATTTAGTGGGCCTCAAGGTCCAGGCTCAAACCTAGGCAAAGAATGTCACTAACAAGAGCACCTTAAGGACCAAGCAATTTATAGCCTTTTTCATTGTTTCTTCCTTACTTGGTACCATGCCTGATCAAGTTCCCGAGAAATAAGAATATACACAGATAATATATCCTTCCTCAGATGAGAGGATACATTCATAGATAATATAGGCAGAATATCCTTGATACTGTTGCAAAAGAAGAGCCCTCATTGACGTAAAGTTCAATTTCTTTTCTCATGGACATGCAATCTATAAGTGAAATTATTCCTTGGACAATTCTAGCAGAAACTTCTTCCGACAATTGCAGAGGCACTGTGACATAATATTTCTCTTGATAATTAATGAACAAAGACATTTTTTCTCTTATATTTCTTCCAATTTCATGCGCACAGTGCAATTGTTTGGAGGACCTAAAACGATTTTCTTTATTTCTATTATTTTTGTAACTGATTAAGATATTATTTGAATCGTATAACATGGTACACAATGGTACAAATGGTATCAAAATCAAAGGTACACAATGGTTGTTTGGAGGACCTAAAACGATTTTCTTTATTTCTATTATTTTTGTAACTGATTAAGATATTATTTGAATCGTATAACATGGTACACAATGGTACAAATGGTATCAAAATCAAAGGTACACAATGGTACAAATGGTAATTGAGGAGATTTTTTTTTCCAAAAGAAATACTTTATAATTTAATTATAAAAAATTAATAATATTTTTTATTTTTTTATTAAAAAAAATACCACCAACATATTTAAACATAATACAATTATTTAATTATTTAATTTGAATTTAAACATAATACAATTATTAAGTTATTTAATTTGAATTTCTATGAAAATTTTGTTTGTTGTAATATTTTCTAACATTTTATAGGAAAAAATAAATAATATTTCTTATTCCTTTATTTTTAAAAAAAATACCTTAAACCTATTACAATTATTAAGTTATTTCATGAGAATTTTGTTTGTCGTAATTTGAATTAAGCAAGGTAATATTTCAACTTCCTATTTCTCAATTTTGTTTTGTTTTTAAGCCGATGTGCAAAAAATTGAATAATTTGAATTTTTTGGATTCCTATGATTTGATAAAAATTGGATATACTTAGTCTTATTAGTTACAATCATAGAGACGAAACTAAGAATCTACCTGTAATATTCCCTTGGTTAAATAAATATACTAGCACCTCCATCGAGAATTTTGTTTAGTGGTGTTATGCAATGCCCGTTATATCATGGCAGTCGTGCTCATTGTGGGATAACCACGGTCTTACCTCCTCAATGCGTGATCTATGGGGTTAGGTTTTAACATAATAGATTTTAGGTATTAATATTTTATGTTTTAGTGTTTATGTTTTGTTTATTATGTTTTACTCTATGTAGATGTGTTAAGTTTAATGATATTAATAGATTTATAATGTAATATTAGGTTTACAAATTTTTATTTATGTGATGTTAAGTTGAATATGATTTATTTGATGTAGTGGTATTAGGTTTTATAATAATTATGCAATTTTTATTATTTCAGGGTGGTGGTGCTCACTGTGATGATTATTTTTTTGGTTGGTTTTAATAGTTTATAATTTTTAGTTTTTATGTTTTTTATAGAAATTTTATTAAGTTTAATAATAAAATTAACAATGTTATTATATATTGAACATATTTATTCATGTGGTTGAGCATTTTCTTGATATAAGTTAAAGATAATCAATTCACTTGTTTTACCAAGTTGAACCAAATATAATTTATGTTTTGAGAGAAATCACCAAGCCAACTCATGAGCTTGTTTTGACTACACCATTTGTCCAATATTGTGCATTTAGGTGGGCAAATATAAACCAAAATTGATACTTTTAACAATCTATATGGAATGAAGCTCCATATGTGAATCATTAATGAAGAGGAATCACAAGCTCTAGAGAAGTTTGCGATGCTGGTTGTGTGGACCTCTAGAGAATCTTGACAACTTATTTAAAATATTGTTATGTTGTATGTGCTTGCTGTGAAGAAAACAAAATTAGAATTTGTTGATCTAGTTATCTATTTGGACGCCAAAATATGGTAGAGTCATAGTCATATTATGTCTTTTCCTATTAAGAAAAAAATTAAACCTCATAGGGAACGTTTTCAAGTTTCCTATAATATTTGTAAATGTACGACCATGCTTTATACACACTCATATATTAAAATAAATGAAATATCAAATTGTAATAATCCAGCACATTTATTTAGGGGTGGAAAAAAAAAAAAAAAAAAAAAAAATATATATATATATATATATATATATATATATATATATATATATATATATATTTCTATTTATTTATTTATTTTCCAAGATAGTCATCCATTAATACCACATGAGGGGACACGTGAAGAAAATTCAATATAAATATATAAAACTGTATGGCTCACATATTTGAGAGCTAAACAAATGGTTTCAATGATTTAAATATTTTGAGGAGGGGAGTTAAATCCAGTAAGGAAAAATAAAATTTGAGATTCAAACATATGAGAGGCATGTCAAGCCACATCCTTGTTTTAAACATAATCATTTTAACCTTTTTAAAATTCGATAATAATAATAACAATAATAAATGCAAATGAGACATTTTAAAATGTTGGTATTTTATATAATAAATTCAATTGAAAAAGAAGGGTAGTGCACTGTTTAGATAATAAATACGAAGTTGGATTTAGATATCTAGATATGTTTAGCACAACATAAAATACATATGATTAGAAATCCTACGACAATTACTCGACACTACAACATATTCTACCATTACAAAAAAATCCTAATCCATTTAATACAAAAACCCAAACATCTTCAAAACTCATGTTTAAAAAAAATATTTTCATTATCTAATAAATATATACATATACTTCATCATTAAAATCATTTATTAAAACCAACCTTTTAAATAACCTATCATATCCACATATGATAAAGAAATATTTGAATTAAAATTACCACATCAACATAAAATGTATGGAATATTCGAATTAAAATTGTGTGAGTACGTAATCCTCATTAAAAAATAAAAGCACTTAATTGAATTTCCACATCATTAGAGACCTAGATTTAATAGGTAAAGCATATGCGTTTATATATATTTTTATAATTTTATTTTTATATGTATAATTTTAGTGATGTTAATAATTAGTAATAAATATTTTTCTTCTAAAGATTTTTTAGATTTGAGTTTTGGTATATATAAATTTTTAAAATCAAAATAAAAAATAAAAAACTACATTTAATTTGGTAGACAATCTTCTCTTTAATAAAATTGGTTTCCTCAATTACGAGGAGTGGTTTGTTTTCAATTTGTTTTTTTAAACAAATTTGCTAGAAAATTAGGGTTGGTTTGTTTTATTTATCGACTATTACATGGTTGTATGTCTGTGTAGGGAAAAGGGGAAAGCAATAATTTTGTTCATCTTAGTATTATATGTTAATGTTATTCTCTCTTGCACTGAATGACAGTGGTTATGATGGCGGTTATGTTTATGTTTAGGTCATTAATATTTTATTTAGTTTGTTAGGATATAAATTTAGTTAAAAAATTATTATTAAAGTTTCTTATTTTATAATAATTTAAATAGTTATAATTATGGAAATGAAATATTATGTGTGAAGAGGTTAGAGGCAGAAGTCTTTGCTTGCAAAAGGGCATCTAAATATTATAGTGTTAGGTTAGAAATTTGTACGAACAAAGGGCATATAAACACCAACCGAAAAATTATAATGTTAATAGTTGGAATCCACACCTAAGCGCTTAAAGGTTATAATAGTAGCCGTTGGAATCCACGTATGTCATGTGAATTTCCCAATTCCTCTAATAAGTAAATAAAATCAAGGGAATGTTACTTAATTATGCTATTGGTGTACAAATTTGGTAATCAAACTGCTGTTATGAATCTATTTCTACCCAACGCTTTGTAACTGCAGGTATTAGGTCTAAAGTAATTTTATCGGTTTAATTTTTGATAAATATTTGCTAAATACAGTAAAAATTTGAGTGGAGCACAAGTATAGACTATCAAAGGGAGATTTACTTCAGTTTAACATTTCGAGTGGAGCATGAGTATAAACTATCACAGGGAGATTTAACTTAGTTTGACTTATTTGTAGACCTGTATCGTCTACTATTGTGAAGATTTGGGAGCAATACTATTTTAAGGCCCTACATTATTTCAGATTGGGAGCACCATTTAATTTTTCAATTTATGATTGGAGCAGAGCATCTATCCATGAATTAGTTAGTAGTAACAGCTACATGACACAGTAGCCATCCTTTACTAATCACAGTAATAACAGCAACAAAGACAAGTTTAACATAAAAATTTTCAGATAGACTATAAGCTCCAGGACATAGCAGACTTAAAGGGAACATAATATTTGAAAGAACTAAGAAATCATTTCTACAGCCAAGAAGAATTCAAGAATAGTACTAAGAAAATTAAAATGTCAGAAGGAATTAAACAAAACATGCTGAGCATTACTGAAGATCATGACCGAGATGAAGGGCTCAAACTGTAGAATTCAGAACATATAGCAAAGGTTCAACTTGAAATCTGGTCAAGGCTATCTAGATTCATAAGGACCTTATATTTTCCAGAGACAGATATAGAGGAATTTCTTAATGGAGAAGAAATAGATAAGAATCACAGAGTGATACTGAGAGTAGTAAATGAAATATTGAGAAATATGATAAGTACTGGGCTGATCTATAGAACGGTAAATACAGGTGAAGCTCAAGAAGTATTGGAGGCCATAATAACACAGGTTAAATATTTAAGGCCTTTATTATGGTTAGGACATTAGGACATAATTTTTTTACAGCCAGACGGACAGTATCTAGTGTCTTATTTACACACAAATATGCAAATAGTCTCGTTCTATCTAGAAGGACTAGAAGAACAAATGGACCGACAGGTCTTTCCAATTGTATTACCAGATTCATCAATGACAGTCAGCAGCTAGCAGAATCCTTGGTATGGGGAAAGGAAAATCAGCTCCACAATCATTTGGAGAGATGAATATTGTGATCGTGGTGATGATTATTATCTTGATGATGATTACCTTCATGATTCCAATCCTAAAGCTTTAAGAAGAGATGAGGATTATGAATATGATTATTATGGAGAGATAGGTTCAGATTGCCAATGGATTAGTTAATACAAGAGAATTTAGTTAATCTTACAAAAACATGTATCAAGTAAACAATTACACAACACAACTCAAAATTTCAAAACCTGTTGAAAATAACAATTAATAGTTCATGGCAAGTCAATCATCTACAAGGTTCAAAGAAGTGATTACTATGCAATATCACCTGGCCTGCAAGGTAGCACATGCAACGGGTATTCAACATTCCCAAACTCTTGGTGAAATGATAGAACTTCCTTTACATTTAAATCCAGTATCCCCATTTAATCTCTCAAACCTCATATACGATCCCAAATAATATTTTCAACCTCGGGTGTGTGTATGTGGCAAATGACATGGAATTAATCCACCAAGTATTAACTACTACCTTCAATTGTAGGCTAATTCACCACATCACAGTATTGTGCATTTCCATTTCCAAGAAAATTTTTGGCCGCGGAACAATTTCTTCTTGGAGTAAATCCTCTTCTTCAATCAAGTAGATAACAATACATAAAAACCATGTCACTCAAAATGTTTGATTATGTAGAGGTAATTTATGGCAGTATGATATTTATCCATAGTCAGATATTATTATAACACACAAGATAGCAGAAAGTTCTATAAAATCTGAAACTCTGTCTCACAAATGCCATTTTATTCTCTATATTTCCATCAAGCTATAATTTTATATCAGACTGCAAGGTTAAACACAACATCCACGTTCATACAGGGTTTTTAATTTCCTAGAAACTTGATCACAAACTCTCTTTTGGACATGAACTATAGTATACAATTGCCTTAAACTTTCACAGTAGTTTTTCCATCAAAGGTAGGTCAATTTTGTTGGTAAAATTTTTTATTAACATGCATTTCAAAAGGTTGTCCCTCAAATATACACATATAACAACACGAGCTTTCACTTACCTTTGTATGCATAGAAAAAGTATGATCCTGACCTTACCTAAATGAAGGTAAGGTCCTAATATTACCTAAGAAAAGGAAAGGCACTGGCAATCTTATAACTGTAAAATAAATGAATTTGAAGGTTTTAGCCATCAAATAATTTTTTCTTGAAGAGTAGAGTAGATATTCAAATTGTAAACCCGGTATCCAGGTTTACTCAACAAAACAAAATCTCCCAAACCATTACCAATAAATGTCATACTAATGTCCCAATAGCGTGAGATTCAATGAATAAAAATACAAAGAGTAGCTCAATATCAAGCACAGTATTGTGCATTTCCCTTTCCAATAAATTTTTTGTCTGTGGGACAATTTCTGCTTGGAGTAAATCCACTACTTCAATCAAGAAAATAACAATACATAAAAACCGTGTCACTCAAAATGTATGATTATCTATAGGTCATTTGTGGTAATATGATATTTCACCACTATCATATATTATTATAAATGTGCACTTAGGTTTTCTTACACCTAGGATAACATAAAGTTCTCTAAAATATTACACTCTATCTCATAAATGCCATTTTATTCTCTATATTTTCGTCAAGCTAGAATTTTATATCAGACTACAAGGTTAAACACAACATCCATGTTCATATAGGAGATACCAACAAATGAAGATAAACACACTGCAAAAACAGTAAACTTTCTCACTAGGTACAACACTTCGCTAAAGCAGTGAAAAAGAACATTGTCTGGAAAGGAAAAAATATGTTAAAAAAATTGAGTATCAGAAAATAATGATAAGAATGCTACAGAAAAGGAATAAAAAATAAATTTGTACAGTAAATATAACACTCAGGAATGTCCCAAGACATCAACAATAATAATAATTATAGTCTAAAAAGGATGAAACAAAACTTATTCATCGGATACAAATCTTCATCAATACAACAAAAACAAAAGGTAAAATCACACAATACTGAAAATCTAATGGAAAAAATTTTATACACAGACACAAATAATGAAGAAGGGGTGAAAGGGGAGGGAACATTCAATTTTCATTCCAAGGAGGGAAGTTTGTTGAAATCACTTAAGGAAAAGTTAAAACTATCACAGGTATCGGCAATAATTTTATAGCATTGATTAAAAAGATTCAAGATGCAATGTCAAAACCACAATATTTTTTTTTATAATAATTCATTTACATAGACCTTGTGTTAAAGTTTCTACGCTGAAAAAAGGATATGCACAGAGTTCCGTATTGAAATAGGGGGACAAGAGCTAACTATGTTGGGTTTAGTAGAAAAGGTTCTATAAGTTGATCTAATGTTCCCTATCGAAGTTTCGTGGAATCTTCTATCCCCTGGCAGAAACTTGTGTTTTCAGATAAAATTAAAGATTTAAGATACAATGTCAAACCCAAAGCAAAATATTTGATTATAATTCATTTTCATAGACCGTGGTGTTAAATTTACTGTGTTGCAAAAATGATATATATAATGTTTGCCAGCCATATTAAAACATCGAAGAAAAAGTTAATTATTCAAGGTTTAGTAAAAGGGTCCTATGAGTTGATCTGATGATGATCCCATTAAATTGAACAAGTCAGTCAAAGACTAACCAGATCTATCAAAATCACTTTGGAGATAGGTTTAACTACGTTAAATTGGATTCAACAAAAACAGTAAAAGAGAAAACTATTTCCCTGATGAGGGGTCAAAGGTGTTACCTAATGGCTAACTCAATGAAAAACGAAATCCTACACAATATAAAATTTAAAATTTCAAAACCTGGTGCAGTTTCGAGAAGTGACAGAATTCATCAAATTATTAATTAAATATATGTGGTTTCACCAATAAAATCCCACCAGATACTTATTCTATTGGTAAATGGGTAATTAGGATGCCTAATCTACTGGTAAATCAGTAAACTAAATTCAACAGAAACAGTGAAAAACAGATTATTTCTGTGATGATGAGTGGAGGTGTTACCTAATGGCTAACTCAATAAACAATGAAAGCATACACAATTTAATCTTCACAATTTTAAAATCCAACACACATAGTAACAAAATTCATCAATTTATCATGAAATTCATCAAATTATTGCCAATTTATCAAGGAATTCATCAAATTATTATGAATTTATCATGGATTTCATCAAATTATTGTGAATTTATCATGGAACTCATCAAATTATCAATAATATATATCCAATTTCCAAATACAAGCCCTATTATCGATATTTTTCTAGAGGGAAATGAAGAAAGATTATAAATTTGACATACCAAAGAGCTTCCTTTTGAGATCGTCTTACATGGTGTTGTTGTTGCAGACAAATATGTAACCCCCAAGTGTCTCATTCCTGGGAAGTGACTCCGATGGAGGAAGGGTTTTGAATCTCTTGTCCAAGCTATTATTGTTGTTGTTGTTGTTATTGTTGTTAGTATTCTTATCATTGGAATGATTTCCATTGTTGTTGTTACTATAAACCCCAAGCTTAGTATTTTTGTTGCATCATCCACATAAAGCATCTTTCTGCAAGCGTCTTCCACATGCCTGAGAGCAAATGAAAGACATCAGATTTTGCATCTACACTCTTTAGATGAAAAATTTCATCGTAATTCCCATGACACCTTCAACCAGCACGAGCAGCTCATTGTCCCCCACATGTGAGTTCACTGCTAACCTTAGATCATGTATTTGTCGATGATGCTCATCCAAACAATGAGAATACTCCATATCAAATGCTAGAGCTCCAATCCTGCCACAACCACCAACAAGGGAGGCAACAGAATGTTATGGAGGTCACGAGATCTAGGACCTCGAGGATTACAAGCTGGATGGTCACAGTCGGAACCTGCGGGGAGGGAAAAAGTCCAGAATAGGTCATTTAATTCCATCACAGAAGAGTCGACCTGAAAGGCCACCTTCTTGTATTTGATTCTCTCGTCACTTCCAAAATAGGGATGGATAACAATAAGCCCTTTAATATTGAGAGCCCCCATGTTTTGAACCACGATCCTCAACCCAACTGCGTGAATGATATCCTTGGCCATGAAACATGATGAAATATCAGTGTACAACTTTAGCCAGGGCTCCACCTTATCACCGCCGAGGGAAACCCATTCTACCACATGGTAGCAGTCGTAGTACGCAGTGGGAGGGCGATGCTCAGGCAACAGATAGTATTCTACAGAGATTAACAACACCTGGGCCCCGCTGGCGAGCC